>JAMZAV010000258.1:910000-1099553 GCA_024449915.1 Sweltsa coloradensis
TGGCACTGAAAGTCAGAGCTGTAAATGAGTGGACATAAATACATTTTCTTTTAAATCACGTTTATTAATTTATTTTCACACAATTTGAGGCCTTACAATCTTAACTATATAACTATTGAGTATTATCTCCCTTCGGTGCAGCTCGCTCTTCGCCAGGTGTCCCAGTCCACACAGAATATATGTATTGTTTTTATGTATTTTTTTTTTTTATTATTATTATTATTATTATTATTATTATTAATGAATTATTTTTTATAAATTTATTTAACGTCTAACCTATTCAGTTATTCAGTTCAAAACTGATTTACAAAGGAGAAAAACATAAAACATGTCCAGCCCGGTACGAGTGCCGCCTAATGACCCGTGTTTGCCAACCCACGCATGTGTCATGTGTGTGTCTAATTGTCGTGACGTGCAGTGCCACACGCTCCCTCACAATATGCACTTTTCACACTAATATTAGACGCGAGGCGAAAAAGTGCCGACTCGTTGCAAAACGTCATGTCAACGACGGTAAAAAGCCCCATGCAGCTTCTCAGTTATATTTACTCTCGGGTTTTTCTGTTGGGAAACGCGAGTGAGTAGCTTGTGTTGCAATGTTGGTACGGGTGTCTCGGCTAGCGTGTCGGGGTCACGGCTATGGCCAAGCTGTCATGTCGAGATTCATTTCTTTATGTGATAACCGAAAGACTCATGTTTGAAAGTAATACCCCTTTGAATCTCCGCATCGCCGTCACGTCTAGATCGTCTCCAACAAGGACCGGCCGATAGCTGCAGGGCTGGCGTTTTGCCCATAGCTATGGATCGGCTCCCAATCGGTCACGAATTTTAACGCGTTTTGCACAGTAGTAGCGGTAAAGCATTTTAGAAGCATTAAAATCAAAATTAGCGTATGTTTTCATAACTGGGGCAGTGTTTGTCATTTGTATGCAGATATTATTTGTATTTTCTCCCTTACTTTTCTCTTCGCTGTTTATATTTTACTGTTTCGTCGCTGACTTTCGTATTTTAGGTACAAAATGGTAATGTGATAATTATGTGACCTTCTCCGAGGAGGTTATTGTGTAATATAGAATACTCTTTATGTTTTGTCTACTTGATGGCATTGTCTGTGGGATTTCAAAGCTTCAGTAGGCGTTTAGTATGAGCGTCTATTATCTGTGATGAGTAATATTTCTGTGTTTGAGTCGTCCGAGTCCTAAAAATAACTTGAGTCTCAGTACTGTTTTTATTTATTTTACTATTACTATTTAGTTTGTTACTTTATTTACAGTAGGCATATGTACAGTGTTCATTTTTGTTTGCGCCATTTGTACGTATCGGGATAAGTTTGCCATAGTCGACCCGGCACCTCCACCAAAATCATTATTTTTTTATACACGATTTCAAGTATCAAATACTAGACTGGCTCGAAGTTTCAGGTACTTGCACACCCTTTAGTAATAACGTGGTACAAATCGTATCGCAATATTATAACAGTTGTATATATTGATTTTCTCGAAACCAGAAGAACCTATATTATATTTTACTTCAGTCGTGATTTCTAGCACGAATTGTACGCTTCATATAATCCAGCGAATCTCCGATTTTCCCCAAACGAGGTTTAAATCGTAGAATGCTCGTGCGTAGTAGCGCTTTACTTTTGATAACGTTTCCGACGAAGGGATCTACGATCCACCGAAAGGCCGTGGAAGTCTCAAGAGTATTACAGTTGCACTCTTCGTCCAAGCAATTGTTGTGTGGCGAGGGAAACTGTAGGCCTAACTCGTCGAAAAGTACAGAGAGTCGTCCGGGCATATAACCATATCACCATAGGCATATGCATATGCATATGCTACCTTTGTTGTTGTTGTATGACGAAGGAAACAGCGAGCCTCCGAAAAGTCTAAAAGGCCCGCTCTTCGGCCAATCGTGTTGTATGACGAAGGGAACGACGAGTCTCCGAAAAGTCTAAGAAGGCCCGTACATAATCTCGCCTAACTACCAACCTCGTTGCATGACGAAGCGAACGGCGAGTCTCCGAAACAACCCAACTGAAAGCCAAGTCGAGTGTAGTGTAGTGTAGGTAGGCCTATTCTTAGCCGCGCGCCCACCAGGTGTTCCACCTACGGCAGGTCTAGCGTGTTGGGATAGGTCAGCGACCGCGCAGACATACAAGCTGGCCGACGTTCACCTGTCCGAAGTTTAAAAATGTGGTGATATTTCGGGAGGCGAGGTTTTCTTTGCCGAGTGAGCCAATTTCGCAGATATTGTTCTCGAATCTTCTGCCCCAACGTGGCCGTGGGAGTTTTGGTGTTAGGCCTAATCTTTTAAGCACGCTTTTTTGTTAATTGGGGCATTGATGACTGGCTTGGTTGCTCGCTATCAGGGGTTTCCTCCCCCTTGATTGCTAGCGGAGGGGAGGCTGCCTCAGCACGCACCCCCGGCTCAAGGACAAAAGGATCTTCTTCCGCCCCCGGCTGATTGTCTTCCACGCAGCGAGCATGAACTGATTGTTTGGGGCTCTTCTCGGAGGTGGAGGTAAAACTCCAGCCGAGCAGGCGACTGACTGGCTTTGACTGACGGGAAAACTGCAGAATACGCGTTACAGAAAACTGCTGCATTTGCTATATTAAAGATTGTTTTGAGCTGTAGCATTTATAACTGCTTTTGGCAGTTTTGGAGATGTTTTTATTTTATAGATAAAACCGAACTTTGCAGAAAACAATAAGGATAAAGTGACTATTTCATGGGGAGTGATATTACGTTGTCCAGCAAAGCGCAGGCGTGGACCCGAGAAGGAAATACCCGCACTAGAGAAAGCGCACAGCCTGGCGTTTGCAAAACACCCCCTACGTAGCCGTAATTTAGTATCGAATGTAAAAACCATTGGAGCGTGGTAAAAACATTTAAAAGCAAATTTCCCATCGGACTAATGGGGAAATTCTCCCGCAGTTGTGTTGAAACATGGCAACCCTGCTGGGTGGTGTACAGCACTTACTTTCCTATACAACACAATGGCGTCAGTGGGCACAGCTAGCACATCTATACTTGGACTTGTGATCAATTAATTATTTGCTCTCCGCACTGTCCAATTAGCCACCGCGTCGTCTGCTTCAATATACATTGAATCTCGTCTACATAGAAGCAGCTAACTGCGCCCTGTGGTTGATATTAATGTCTTGGCAGGTGATTCTGATTGTTACATGTTGGGTAGGGTCGCGAGCTCGCTCGCTCACCAGACGATGTAATTACCCGAGTTTAGTGATCTCCCGCACTAAACCCTGTTTGTTGGTTTTGGCGTCGCGACGCTCGTAAACTATCTGGTAATTATAGCATGGAGTGACTGGTAGAAGTACTGTTTGTTTGTATCCAGCCTCTATCTCTCTAACTATGCTGGGTTGGGGAAAGAACTGTGACTAAGAAAGTTATATTCCGGCATGTGGCTTAAAAAAGTCGATTTGTAGAAAATCGGGTTTGGGGTGAAGATTTGTTTCAGTTGTTAGGCTGATTGTAGGTAGAAAGGGTTCACATAACTGTTATTGCAATTTTCTTGAAGAATTTCTATTGATTGAAAACTATATACCAGTAACATTTTTAATACTCGGACTCGAATCGAACAAAAAAATCGTGACTCGCACACCCCTACTCATTATTTGAAGGTTGATATATGTATTGAATGTTTATGACAATGTTTAAAACATCAAACTGTATGTAATACGACAAACTGCCAATAAATATAAATGTGCGAAGCACATTATACAGAAATTGTTCACTTTAGAACAAAAATTAGTAAAAAATGAGTCCGTTGTTGGATGCAAGATACACATTACGGGTTTATTTTAATTCTAAGAAAACCCATTTCTTCTCATAAACGCGGATCGCTTTGAGTCGGCAACGCTCAACGCCTCTTTGAACTTGAGACAAGACAAGAACCTTTTATTTATTTATTTATTTATTTATTTATTTATTTATTTATTTATTTATTTATTTATTTATTTAACGTCTATCCTACACACATAACAAAAACTTGTAGAAATACAGCCAAACCTTACACTCAAAAGAAATGAGATCTAAAAAAAGGGCCAAGCTCATCTACCCTTCCACATTTGCGCATTCTTAATTCATAAACGTACAGTGTCCCATAACAGCATCCTCGAAAAGCTTGGCAAAATAGAATTTGCGATTATTAATTTAAACGAAATAGTTCATCCAAGTTCTTTTTTCTAATTAATTAAAACGTAATAACATGCAAATTTTATTTTGCCAAGCTTTTCGAGGATGCTGTTATGGGACACTGTACGTTTATGAATTAAGAATGCGCAAATGTGGAAGGGTAGATGAGCTTGGCCCTTTTTTTAGATCTCATTTCTTTTGAGTGTAAGGTTTGGCTGTATTTCTACGAGTTTTTGTTATGTGTGTGATCTCATTACTTTTTCAAGTTCCATTACAAAATTATATGTTAAAATATAATAATTTTATCAAAGTTGATTTAATTTCTATGGTATTAGCAATAACAATATAGGATGTAAAATATCTAGACCCGGATTCATGTACATCCTGGGTATAGGTGGTATAACCATGGTATAACGACGGTATAAGGACTGGACCCCAATTCTTGAGTTCGTGGGAGATGACTGTTGAAAACGCAATTTGAAAACGAAGTCGTTTTCGTTTGACACTTTAAAAAGATATGCGTATAGCAAAGAGCTCGAAAAAGTTCTATATTTATTCTAGATGGCAGTGCCTTCATAAACGCAGGCCAATCGAAAGACGAGTTGCGTGAAATGATTTGATTGTTGCAATTATGTAAACAAACAGATGAGCAAGCGCATATTATTTTGACACCTTGCTTCGACATTGTGTTTGTGTGTATTGTGTGACAGAACTATGTTGTGCTGGCCTAGGGTTGGCTAGGCTTGCCAAACATGTAATGTAAGTAATAATTTTATCTAGTCCTATAGCCTAATGGAACTTTAGACCTACACTGTTGTATTATAAATAATTTTCTACATCTGGGCCTAGGTCAGGGACGGTTTCTGATTTGTTTTATGAGAGTATAATGACAACTTTTCTCATTTCACACATAGAAGCAAAATTTAAAATGTCCGCCATTTGTTTACGTATCGCACTTTCCCGCCGTACTCTGCTTATACCGTCAACAAGTGTCAAGTAACTATGGTTACTTGTTGATTGTATAAGGCTTATTTTAAAACCTTTATTTGGAAGCCTTCCAACAAACTTTTTCAACTTTTTTTTTCAAAAGAGACTATAATACTATAACCTTAATGTCCATGTAAAATATGAACATTGTAGTCCCACCCGTCTGGTCAGAATCGCGGGCCGACGTATTAGATGTAAGTAGCAGTAGTAGCAGTAGTAGTAGGAGTAGCTAACATCCTTAAAGTGATTTTGAGCATGTTTCAAGCCATTTTTTCACCAAGAAGGAATGGTCGTACCCCAATAAAATTTGGCATGTGTTGTCAGGTACCTAAATCCCCTCGATTGTGATAGTTTTCAAGTTCACATCACGTTACATGACGGCTGGGTAACACCTCGAAATCACCCCAACTCTGCTTGGTGTATAAGGTGCTTGAGTGTGTAGCGCACCGCGGCTTGGCTGCGGCGCCCTAACGGGCACCTAGATTCAGTTATAAAAACTGATTTACAAAGGAGGACAACTAAATAAATCTAATTACATATATGCAGAAACAACAATAAACTACATTTTCGTAAATATTTGAAATAGTAGCATTACAACAACAATGCATTTAAACACAACAATTTTGGTAACAAATAAAAAAAATACATCATATGCATTTAATGAATGAATCAAATATAAAAAAGGGTGTAGAATGAAAAGAAAAGAAAAGAAAAGGGGAAAAAAACAAAAGGAAAAAAAAAGAAAAAAGAAAGAAGAAAAAAAAACATTAAAAAAGAAAAAAGAAAAGAAAAAAACTGATTTATTAGATACCTAATCTCCTGAACCTAGTCGTCGAAGCCAACATACATTCAGCTGCATGCGAAGGTAATCGAGACGACAAGCATGGCGTCCTTGCTCAAACCAGTACACTGTACAAGCCATCCAGTTACTAGCACTGATTATCAGACCAGGACTTCGATTATATCAACTCATTCCATCTGATCGCATTAACGAACTCGCAATGCTAGAAATTACCAGTTTCGTTTTCTTTGGAGTGAAAACATGTTATTACTTCTCTGGATGTTTTCCCATCTTTATTTCCCATTTTAATCCAATTATTTGTTTTTTAATGAGATACTTTCCTCTCGAGCCCAGCATTTCATCCTCTACGAGTGAGTTGAGTTCGGGCGCAGAGGAAAAATCCGATTTAAAGGGTGGCTGGTGAAAAGATCGGAACTGGGAAATGAGATGTCACTCTGCTAACATAAATCTGTTGTTTGTGGCTGCACAAGACAAGATTGTTGCAGTACACGCATAACAAACGCATGCATAATTTTGCTCTACAAAAAAATTATTATTATTACTAGGCCGCTTCGCGAACGCTTTTTCCAGTCGCGTTGATGGATGAGCTTTTTTAATATTTCTGTCCAATGATTACGTTTTTAAGTGGGATCTCATTAATTTTTCTTCATTATTAAAAATAAAAAAAAATCGTAAAAGTACGATTTCTATGAGAAATATTTCTTCAAATGTCTCTAAAATCATAACTTATAATATATGTTATGATTTTATATTTAACATATTATATGTTATGATTTTAGAGACATTCATTCAGATAGAGATTTAGTGATTTTAAACGTTCCCATAAAGTTTCATCAAGATCGGAGTAGCCGTTAGCCCGGTCGTCGGCCAAATGTCACGAAAATTTCTCATTAAAAAATAGGGACAAAAATCGTAAAAGTACGATAATTATAAGAAATAGTTGATCGATTGTACCCAAAAATGTGGCAAGTCTAAGTTCAGAGATTTCAAAGGTCCACTCTAATTTTCATCAAGATCGCATATGCCATTTGTCCGGTAGAGCGCGAAAAAATACACCCGTGCTAAATTTTTTTTGGGGGGTCAGAAATTGAAGTATTCGTTTCGCTCATCAAATTGTTATAAATAATAGGTTTCGTCTGTCTGTCTGTCTGTCTGTCTGTCTGTCTGTCTGTCTGTCTGTCTGTCTGTCTGTCTGGTGTCAATGCACTGCTTGACTGACCAGGTGTGGGAGCTAGCTCGAGGCAACGACCTAGGTCAACTCATTACACCGCGTTGACAGACGGGACAAGTGCGCAGTACACTGTGTTACGTTTTACGTACCTGCCTAATATAGACCTGTCAATATAGTTCTGACGGGCACAGGGCGTTCACATGCCTTGTTCTCGCGCTCGTGTGGTTGGTACGTACGATGAAAACAAACAAACGTGTTCGCGATGTATGAATGATGTATGATGCGTGATGTATGATGCGTGACAGTCGGACGGAAAGTAATTCACTTGTCGAGCCGCGAGACGTTCTGTCAAGTCTTTCAGAACACGCTAACCTCTCAAATTTGTTCTACTTCTCCCCTGTTACTTCGAGGCAAACATGGCGTGCATGCTGTGTCGATGTCAGGAAAACATCCAGGTTGTCTTCACTCTATAGAAGCACGTATACCCCTACCTGGGTTGTATTGCTTCGAACAACACATAACCACAGTACGTGGCTCCAAATCACCATTCGGCCTGGTGTTGGTTTATATTTAAAACTTTTCGTCTGGAATCCTATTGCTGGTTTGACGTGGACGTGTAGAGTGAGTGAATGTGAAGTACGTGACATCTAAACCACAGAAAGTTAGCACCAGCAAATCGGAAATGCCAGCCATCAAAGATCCCTTCCCTCTTCAGTAATATTAGTAGAGGTGCGTGTATATATCATTTTCAAGTTTCATTTTATAGCGTTTTGTAGTATCTAAATTTTTGGCTAATTTCAAAACCTTGTGTATGAACTTTTTCAGATTTTTAATTTTTAATTTTGTCATCAAGGTTGAATTAATATCACTTGAATAAAGATATGTATTAACAAATTATAGATACTATGGAAAATAAAATAAAATAGGACTTATAGTTTTAAGTGAAAATATATCGCTTTGTAGCATCTATTCACAAAACGCTATTTTCACGTACCTCTAAATATTAGCTGCTTCTCTAATCTGAATATTTTTTCATCTTTAATGTCGCATTGATATCAGGACCGAAATGTGTATTATTAGTATGAAATCCTTAGAAAAATAAAAAATCGTAATGAAAATTTGGTTAAAAAATAGCTAAGTTGCAACTAAATTGATCCCCTTCATCTGCTCTTTTAGTCTTGTTACAAGCCTCGGTATTCCGGCATGTGTGAATCATTCGATAGGAGTAGGCTACGAGCTGGCACAAGGCACTAAAATCTTTCTACCCATGATTCACAATCCGCCTATTTTTGTCGTAGTTTTGATGTAGTTCGGTGTCGCTGGTAGCCCGTTTTAAAATTACATTTTGCCAGCTTTGTTTGGCGCAAGTAAAAATAGCGATGACAACCACTCGGCAACTCTCTGCGAGACAGCAATGATCGATGCTCTTTCTCTGTCGGGAGCCCTCGGACTTCCGTCTGCTACACAACATCGTCGTCGTCTAGCACTGAGAAACATGTTGTTGGCGAGGTCGTCAGCGATCGTCTCTCTTGCACACAGCAATGTACTTGGTTTCTAAGGAGCCTCTGTACCTTCATGGGTAGTATTTCTGTTGGTATCGTGTGCGCACTGCAGGGTAGTATACTCAGACCACGCGAATTAGCCTGCAAGCGCACTACAGCCGGCCGTCTCGGCTCAGTCTGAACGCTCACCCCTCAACGAATACAAATGCACGTACTTCGCGACTCGCCGAGTACTTGCATTTCCATTCGTCGAGAACTGAGCCGAGCCGGCCGGCTGTAGTCCGCTTGCAGCTTTACCTTTATGTACACCCGGCGTCAGAAGTAAATCAAGTGCTAGGTGTTGTAGACAACTTGACCCCTGTATTTGCATGTGGCTGATGGTGTATGCGTCGTTGGTAAATCTCGTATGTGGCTGATATACGTCGGCCTCACGTCGTATATTTTGGCAACGATGCTAATGTTCCCATGGTTACTACTTGCTAGTCATGGCGAAACTGTTCAACGTTCTTCGAACGCGGTGTAGCAGTTTGTCAATAACAAGATTTATATTACCTTCCATTCTTTCCTCTGTATCCAATCTTTTCATTTCTACGTTATATACATAACATCCTGTATCTAGAGTTGTTCCATTGTTTACCAACCTCTGAGCTATTTTCCCGCCCACTTTCCTCACGTTTACCTATCTAATCATATTCTCCATTCTCCAATAACAAACAGTCCATCTTCTAGAATCTAGAGGCCTGGACTTTATCAACTGGCTCTTCAGCATCAACGGTATTACGCTGCATGATTGACATGACCCGCTGAATGCGGCTGGTCAGGATTCACGTCGGAGCCATTGACGTCATCCAAACAAGACTCGGGGGCAAGGACCTGGTCCCTCCCGTCTCAACCAACAGCTGTGCCGTGACGTGGTGACTAACCCTATGTGTCTGTCGTGTTGCAGGAGGGTGATCGAGAAGATCGACCAGACGGAGTTCGAAGGGTTCGAGTACGTGAATCCCCTGCTGATGTCGCTGGAGGACTGTGTGTGACGTCATCATCACACCTGCGTGAAGAGAGTCCCGCGGCACGTCAGCATCTTTCAGCTCTGCCTTCCGTTCAACTAGATGCAACTGCCACTGCACGCCTCACCTGGCCTTGGGTTCTTGGTCTTCTTGGTCTCAAAGTGCCTAGCCCTTTTGAAAAGCATTCGGTTTTATATGACGTATGTGTTTTTACTTAGTTTTGAGATTTGCCTCCATTGTATAGGTCAGTGTTCTAACTGATCTGCAAAGACATTCATTTCTTGTACGGGCGTATTCTAACAAACGCGCATCAGTTCACGAATTAACGTGTGAGTAAAACTGCCGAGGGTGGCTGTAAGATGGCACTCCCTCTTCTCATTCCAAGACTTCATTCCAAAACCTCAAGCGGGAGATTTATTTGTAGATGCTTTTGCAAGATTGAAGCGCAACTAGTGGTAAATGTCCCTGCGTGTTAGATGCTCCCCCGCTTTAGACCCCACATACTCGTGTAGGCCTCGTGGCTCTGTAGAACCCTAGACCAAGAACGCAAGGCCTCTAGCAGGGATGTCTGCCAGTCCAATATTACCAGCGTTCAGTGTGGAACCGGAGTGGTCATGGCAAATATTATGTCAATTTAATTCTTAGTCAAGTCTGCAGTGTCAATTTACGATCTGCAGCTCGACTGTTTGCAGTGTTTTTTGGGCACTTGACTTAAAGGACACCGACTGTTAAACAATGGTTGCGTACTGACTTGTGTAGTAATGGTTTAGCGGTCTCTAATGTAGTGCTCGGGTGGGCCGACTGCAGGGAAGCCTTCATCATGACACTCCATGGTTCACCACACTTGCCAGTAACAATTGTATCGTTTCTTTCATTGGGAAATGAGAACCCCGAGTGATTAGAAATGTGTTCTTCACTCGTGGTTTAGTCATATTATAATCATGTCAACGAATCCTGTGCATAAGATCTGATCTGTGAGTTTGAAAACGTCAAACCATGTTAAACTGTAGAATGTGTCTGTGATGTGTTCGTCGGCACTTTTGATAATCCCTATGTAGTGACAGCCTACATAAAGTATTGGACTCGCCAAACATCCCTGAGGTACACCTTTATTTAAAACACATCAACTAATGTGTGTGTTGTATGAACGACGTAGAGATATATGCACAGTAAATATATGCAATCATATTATAATAACATAATTATATTCTATATTGTAGCGTTAGTGTTTGAATGTGAGACGTGATATTATGTGCACTTCACGCAGATGGGTGGTTGGCCTAATCCTCTCGTCTCAGGTTGTATGCAAGTGAGCGGGTACTGTGCGGTCTCAGGGGGCCCGGCTGTCACTACCTCCACCTTCTAACTTTGATGTGTCTTCCTCCAAGTCCATGTAACATCACTTACCTCCAAACGCGAAACTTCCCTAGACCAGGAAATGATATGCCTTACGTCTTCCAGTTTCTGTATGTTTCAATGTCACTGGCGATTTGAATCAAAATTGTTATCTTGTTCCTGCTTGATTTGTTTGTACCCACCCCTCGCACTCCGGGCCCCCTCAGACGACGCCGAAGTACCTACCTACCAACGCAAACACCCGACTGGATGTGTGATGTATTCTGTTTACCGTGAGCAAGCCAACTAGATTCATTCCAAGCTTGTATTCAAGCGATCGAAGCTCAAACCTGTGTAACAGTTATCATGTGGATCATTCATAAAGTAGTTTTAATCTTATGACCTCTACGATAGTTTTTATTTGAATAGAAGAGAAGCTTAGTTCTTTTACTTGTACACACTCGGCCGCTTCGCCACGCGCCCACACCAGTATTGACATTATTTTGTATTCTTATTATGATTAGAGTTGTTTTGTATTTCCAGACGAGAAGAGTTAGTCTTCAGTTGTATTTAAACCTCCCCTCTTCCGCCCAATGCTCTCGGCCATTGTTGTACAAACTACAAACAATATGACTGTTAACAAATCTGTATAAATTCTGTTACTCAACAAATTATTAAACAGCTGTTGAAAAAACAATGTGTTTATGTCTTTTTTGTTTTCTCAATCCTAAACCACTTTCAGTGTGATTATAGATTTCAGTTATGCACGGGAATAGCACCCTATATTTGGAATTAGATTTTAATTCCTATTGTGTGGTACAATTAAACCTTCTCGGCTCGACAAAGTTTGAGATCACAATCAAATAATCACGGGAACGCCACCCATTGAGCCGAAAAAGTGCGTTCGTACTTTTAAAACTCTACATTGCATACTCGGAAAGATGACTCATATCTTCGTACATTTCTCTTTGAATTAATATTATGGTTCCATTTGGTCGCACATCTACCAAAAATTAACATTTTCATGGACTTTGGAGGTCTGTACAAGAAATTTTGGTTATGCTATCTGTCGAAGGTTGAAAACTGAACTAAATTAAGTCGATTTTCCAGCTTGCAGATCGAAAAGTACGAACATATTGCACGTTCAGCTTTTTGCTCTTAAAGTTGCTCAGTGAGTGAAACAATATTTCAGCTCCTTGTATAAATGTACACTCTTCAAGTTAGTCTTAAACTTGAATAGTAGAAACAATATTATTTTAGCACCTTGCAATAAATATGCTTTTAAAGTTGTATGTTAGGGGAAACAATATTTCAGCTCCTAGTTGAGCAACATGAGAAACAATTTTCCTGCTTATTGTAGATGTAGTAGATGCTCTTAAAGTTGTCAATGGAGTGAAACAATACCTTGGCTTATTGTAGTGGATACTCTTAAAGTTGTCAAATGGGTGATGTGATTTCTTGGCAAACGGGTTCGCCGACAAGTTGTGCTGTCGGCGGCGACAGATGGTACATACATCAGCAGTGATCGTCTTCCAGGTGGGAAACTGAAGCTCTCCAAGGTTTGCTTATATTGGACTAGACGTCATGTCAGGGGCCTGAGCAAAGCACTACATACCTACCTGGCGCTTGCAGTGTTACTTGAGTCGACAAGTTCATCTGAACACTTTCCTTTCTCTCCCAAGTGTTATTGCTTGTGTTGTTGAAAGTCTGCGGAACCAACGCTTAATTGGTTGGGAAGAGGGGGGTAGTTTAAGTACTCAATAACATTAATATTCTCCAGGTAACTTCAAAAACGTTTCTTGGAACATAATCTTTACTTGTTCGAGGCTTCAGAGAGTTCACTTTCTTTCTTTCAAATTTTGTTTGAGAATAAATACTTGTTTGGAGTTAAGGCTTATAGATTGAATTCAAAACTTAAAGCAAGTCCCTCCTATAATAGCATCACCCCTAAGATAATATCTAGGAAATAATCAGTGGCAAAACGAAAATAATAACTACCAGTTTAGTATTGCTTCCGCAGACTTATGCATGTACGTACTTCAACTTCGAATGTTTATGTAATATAGTTGTTTTTTCTTGATAGAACATTTTATATATTTTCTTACAAAGCAAATTTATCCACCGACCATGTAAAGTTTTTCCCGCACCAACCGAGAAGATGGGTAAAGCTGATGGAGGGTCCGCTTCGGTGGAACTAGCTCTGTTTTGGGCGGTCCCGGGTTCGAATCCCGTCGAGACCGGCAATCCTGACTAAAGTTTTTTCCGAGGTTTTCCTCAGTCGTTAATGCGAATGCAAGGGATTGAGTCCTCTTAAATAGCCCTCGGACATCCCTTCACAATTGTCCTATCCGCAACATACCTAGCTAGTCACCTGAAGAGGGTCACACCGGTTAAATCTGATGTGTACCCTACAGCGGGCATCCTACAAAAATGGTTTATTTTAACCTTAGTTGGGACTGGGTATACACCGCCTTGAACGCGGATAAAGGTACAGTTTCCAAAGAGCGTCCCGTATTGGAGGATGTATGGTTGGTGTCGGGTTGAAACCGGATCGAAAACAACCCAGTCTCAAATTTCCCTCTCTACTGTCATTTGAATGCACAAGACACACATCTAGACCTTGTCCCGCGTAAGAGCCCACCCAGAGTAATAGTGACTGCCTGACTGGATCTCGCAAGCAACGAACATCTAGACCTTGCAAGAAGGATATGATGCACTACTGTTCCAAGAGTAATTTCTCATTCTTCACTTCAGTATACTTGGTGGCGCGGATCAATTGCTCCTGGTCCCCCCGGGGGGGGGGGGGGGGGTGAGACCCCCACCACGTAGGGATCCACATCATGAATATACATACGTCTTATTGTAAAAATAAAATGATTCTTCTATTGTGGAGGGAATCCGTAATAATCCAAACATAATAATATGCGTTTCTTATGTGTAAGGCTGTTATCTAGACAGCATGGGTCTTTCCTCCCTAGCCTATTACGCTAGGGATGCAAATGTTCCCTGGTACTGGCTCGCTCACTCGTCTAACGACTTCCTTCGGCATTTTCCTAGTTAATATTTATATTTTTTATATCTTTGTATCTAACACCAATAGTGTCTACAAATTGTTATTTAATTGTAGCGCATGCCCAAATAACGTTGTAAGCTACATTTACTCATGAAACATAAACAAAGAATGGGTTGTTATAGAGGGACTGGTTTATAATCAAAAGTACTGTGTTGTATTGATTGATGTTGTAGGGATCACCTGAGGTGAAAACGTTAATGTTTGTGACCATAGTTCCCGTGGTCCAGGTCTGGGAGTGGACATGTTTTTCCCATGGGGTAGGTCCGATAATGTCCATCCGTGGGATAGGTAAGTCCGGGAGTGTCTTATCAAGTAACCCAGACCCTGTGACAACACTGGCCACGTGTACGAAAGAAAGTTTATACCATGGAACGCCAGTTACTATTAAAGTCCATGGCTTAACGTTGCAAACAAATTGTGACAACTATTGTTTTTTCTCATATATTAGTTGGTTTACATTTATTTAACTATAACTTCTGCTAACTCGATGCCAAGCAGTCGATATAGCATGTTAGCAATGTATTCGCCTATCACGCAATGGTCCGGGGTTCGTTCCCCGTCAGAACTTATTTTTTCATAATTTGAAACTCATATATAATTGCCTCGCGTGTTCAGGAGTATATTTTTTAAAATTTAAATCAATCAATAATCTATAATTTAATCATTAGCTTAAATAAATAAATAAATTTTATTTAGAGTCTGCCCACTCAGTTATATAACTTATTTTCAGTAGGGGAATTTAAATCAAAGCGACCAAGCCAACCCTGCAGGCCCCGACGCAATAATAATAAAAAAAACTTATAATTTCAATTACAAATTGCAAACAATACAAATTTAAAACTATAATGTGAAATATCAATAATTGAATACATAGGACTACAGATAATAATAATATATTATTACGAAACTGAAGGAGTGGGGTTTAGAAATTCGTCTATTGAATAAAAAGATTTCACCAGCTAGTACAATTTTATTTGTGTACTTTATTTAGTATATGTTCACGTCGATCATATTATTATTTTTAAATGATTAACAATGTATGACAGTTAGTAATAGTAATAATAATGACTAGAAAACAGCCAAAGTCGTTGTCAGACGAGTGAGCGAGCCATGTGTTGAGTATTCAGTAACATTCCATTTCCGCTGGATCCAGCATGGGTCTTTCCTCCCTAGCCTATCATAAGGCTATAGAGCTAGAGTGACGTATTATGGCCTTACAGTTGACGCGCCCTTGTACCAACTAAACTCAAAGCCCTATCATTTATACTGAATATCAATCAAGTTAAATCAAATCATAAATCTACTTCAAATCTCTTCATATTGTAGGTTCTCCTGCTGGTGATCACTGATCGATGGCATGTTTTTACCTGTAGGCCTATTCGTATATTTTGTATTTATTTATATTTAATATGATTTCATTCTGAATTATAATCTTGTATTGATTCGCTGGTTAGGGTGTTTAATATCTATGTATGTATAATGTGGTTAGTGGTGGAAGAACCGCGCCATGTGTTTGTAAAGTCTCTTCTTATTCTTATTAAACAACAACAACAATAACAAACTGACGCGTATTTACAGCTGGCCGTGTAGCTACAAACCGCAGGCCATCGCTTACCGCGTGCGGCGTACATAACCTAACTCTTCATACACGTTTTTCGGCTAACAGGCACAAGATTTTCCTTCGATATTACGGTAAATATTGATACAAAATACCATTGTTCGATATTCTTACATCAAAATAACTATTCTACACCTTTAAATACTCTTTCCAACTGTTTTATTCTTTCTAGAATGGTTAAAATGCCGATTTCCAAGTTACGAATGAGTCAGGCCACGAAGCTCTTTCAAGACAGCTCTGTAGAGGAACTGCCTCCTACGGTAAGTCGTCTATATATTATTTATTGACCCTTACATTTAAATTGCTTGATTATAGCTCTGTCCAAATGAATTTTATACCTATCGTAGGCCATAGCTACTGGGCCCTAGGCAAGGCTAGGTACTGTAGCTACATAGCTAGGCCCTAGCCTTTGTGCCCTAGCCTAGGGCTAGGCCTAGAAGGGACTCATATCTTCAATTGCCAGGCAATACAGTAACTTCCCATTTCTGTAGTTACCAATATTGGGGACAATGTAAAATTGTAGCCAATATTCACGTTCCCGGACTAAGCCTAGGCTAGGCCCTACGCGATGCACAATCCTAGGCCTAGCGCCTAGTTACCACGTTTATCACGCAAGCCGAGTCTGGACTGAAACATACGAACTGACCTGAGCTCGAACTAAAATCGCCTGCTGAACACCTCAGTCCAGACTGAGTCCAGCTCGGTAACGAAGCCGAGCCAGCTCGGTTGATACAATCTGAAATTTGACTGCTAAACCCAATCGAGCTCAAATATGCGAACTCGCGGCCATTTTATTTGTTATCGTCCAATCACAGCCATTGCTTTCAGCAACAACAGTCGCAAACAACTGTGCATTGATACATTTAGCAAGCGGAGACATTTATAAACCTTTTAGCTCGGACTGAGCTAGTTTGGCCTGAAAGTTGTTGATAAACGTTAGTGAACTGAACTCAAAATTCGGACCGCACCCAAGTCAGTCCGGACTCGGCCCGCGTGATAAACGTGGTCTATGCCAACTATAAAAAATCGGGACGGGGTTGGTTTTCAAAATTTAAGAACACATTTCACTTTTTCGATCATGATTAGGGATCCGATAAGTTACTATGTAGGCCTAAATTCAGACTACCCTATAGCATACTTCACATATTTTGCTTTGCTATTGTAGACCTGCTATCGTATAGGAATGGATGAAGTTACTAGGTACGGGACGGCCTACACAATTAGTCTTGAAACTGAAACTTCCGTCGACGTCGTTTCGAGTCCGACATAGCAATTCCTGTCTAGTCCAGAGACTAGATAGGTACTCCGACATTGCAACCTGTCTAGTCCAGAGACTGGATAGGTACTCCGACATTGCAACCTGTCTAGTCCAGAGACTGGATAGGTACTCCGACATTGCAACCTGTCTAGTCCAGAGACTGGATAGGTACTCCGACATTGCAACCTGTCTAGTCCAGAGACTGGATAGGTACTCCGACATTGCAAGGTGTTCCTGTCTAGTCCAGAGACTGGATAGGTAGGGCTACTACCCTACTAATTTCGGTTGTCCACTCGTTTCTTCCCTTGCAAGGATGGTTCACATCAAAGATACTATGCCTATTAATAACCAGTTCACATGACTCAGCTAGGGTTGTGTAGTGCTGTGATTGGTTGTTACGCGTGGGTGTGACTGACACGAGTAGGAGGCGTAGGGGCGCGGGGGGGAAGAGGGGTAGTTAATTGCAGTTTGCAGACGACAAGAACGAACTACCTATTGTCTTCGTCGCGAGTGGCCGGAAGTTTGTAGGCCTACTAAGTGGCGAGCCGAGAGAGATCAATATGCTGATTTTATAGTTGAGTTGCTATTTGCTACCGGTAGGCCTACATTTAAAAAAACATAGGGACAGCATTTATGTCCCGATACAAAACAAATCGGGACGTCTGGCAACCATAACTAGGCCAAGCCTAGCCCTAGCCCTAGTCGATGCAAAATTCAATTGACTCGAGAACGAGTTCAACTATTGTAGCATAGCCCTTCGTTGATCTTTAAGTCGTAGCCTAGCCTCGGGTGTTGCGCCTTGCGCGGTCGTTAACAATAGAATAGAGTGTGATTTTGCATGACAATGCGTTAATTGGTTTTATGTTAGGTCCTACCATGTTGTTTTCCCGGACTATTGTAGAGTGGGTCTTGAACCATGGCCTAGACCTAGGCTTCATGTGGGCTAGGCCTAGTTGTGCATCAACATGATCATGTAGTCAAAATGCCCATTCCTGGGGTAGGCTATTAATTTGTGTAGGCGGAGGCCTACCCATCTTTAGGGTGTGTACCAACTAGCTCCATTTCCATCTTATTGACTTGAGAGACCACGTTTATCACGCGAGCTCAGTCTGGACTGAAGCATACGAACTGACCTGAGTGTGAACTGAAATCGCCTGCTGAACATCTCAGTCCGAACTGTGTCCAGCTCGGTAACGAAGCCTAGCTAGCTCGGTCTGTGCGGGCTGAAATATTGGTGATAAACGCGAGCGAACTCAAATACATGCTATAGATGTACCAAGACCACTGTGGCCCGCGCCATTACGTGCGCGCGCCTCCGGGCCAAGTTCATTCTCGGTTTTAGGGGAGCTCCGTAGATACGGGCGCCGTACGGCTCAGTTCTAGCCTGCAGCCATGAGGAACACTTTCTCCTTACGGCATACAGCGGGAGCGATATGGCCTCCCCACTCCAGCACCTTCATTTCTCTCCGCCGATCGCTCGCGGCACGCGCGTATGCGCTCATCGCCTGCATTCAAGACAACTTGGACTCGTTCGTTTTGGCCAGGGCTTTTGATGTGTTGGTAGATCTATAGCAGCCATCTTTCTTCGTAAGTTATCCAACCACAGCGTCTCATTCCAGTCCGGACTGAGCTAGGACTGAGCTTGTAGGCACTATACCAGTCCGCACTGACAGCGTGTGATAAACGTTACTGAAATGAACTGAAAATTCAGTCTGCTCCCAAGCCACTTCGGACTCGGCTCGCGTGATAAACGTGGTCAGAGAGAAGCATAGTCCCTAGTAGAGATCTACTGGTATGAAAGTGACAGACTAGGTATATATGCAGTGTTGCAGTTCTAAGCGGATTCTAGAGCAGACCATGCGATAAAACTTCCGTAGGCTAGCGCACCGATTTCCCGCTCAATTTTAGCTCGTAATGCCAACGTTTAAAAAACTAAAGTACCGGTAGGGAACTACGTAGTCAGCCTAGACTGCAAGAAACAACAGACTTTGCGTAACCACCCTCTAGGCCTAACCCCCTATGGTTGGCGCAGGTACTTCCGAACAAGGGTTGATTATGGCGGCGGGCAAGCGCGCTAGTATACGGAAGTATTAACGAGCATGCATGCCAACTTTGATCGTTTTAATTGTGGTACTACTAGATAGCCTACCGGTAATCTAAAGGCAGACTTAAAGTACTAAGTTGTGTTCATTTTTGGAACCTACTTTATGCTGAATAGGCATAGAGCTACCGGTGGGTTTATATTTTTCCTTTTCTTTCCCCCTGATGCTGAATAGACATACCGGTGGTTTTTTTCTTTTTCTTTTCTTCCCCCCTCCCCCTTTTTATATTTGGTTTGTTAATTGCATTGTAGGCCTTATCCTTTTTGAATTTATCAAAATTATTGTTAAACCCTACATTGTTGTTGTGTAATATTACTAGGCTATTTCAAATATTTAGTTAGGCCTACTAACTATAGTTCATTGTTGTGTCTGCATCTATGTAATTTAGGTTTTTTAATAATGTCTCTTTGTACGGCCTACTAGGCCCCTATACTTGCTCCAACGAAAGAATGCAGATGCTTGATAGTGGTAGGGGTAGTATGAATACGCGGTAAATGGTCCATGGAATGTCGCCTTTGTGTATGAAAGAGAAATCTTTTACCATCGCAAGCAAAAATTATCTGTGCTAGATCACAGAGTTCCTCCGTGTGCAAGATCCACGCTGATCTAGCGTGAATAGAATTGACAAAGTTGTTATGTTGGGAAAACAATTTCGAGCCACCTGCATTCTTTCGTTGGGACCACTATAAATCCGTTTTTAACTGAATAAAATAGACGTTAAAGTTTTATAAGCTTTTAATTTGATACCTGTCGAGAAACTGACACACATAGTGGCTTGTTGGTCTTGTGGTTAGTGTCTCTGCTTCCAATGCAGAAGGTCCAGGGTTCGATTCCCACTATAGGGATAAGTTTTCAAACTTCTGATTAGGAATTAAGTTCATCAGTTCTTGGTGTAGGAATTTGTAAACGGTGACTTTGGAGCCGTCCTAGCAACGAAGCACAGTAAATTCAAAGTTGTTCTGAATCGGTCTTGTTGATTCTGACTTTGATCCGTGGGTGTGTGCACTGTCCATACCACTGATTGCTATATTTCCTATTAAAAATATTGATCTTTGGTTGGTTATCGGCTTATCGCTCACTCATCAATTGCGTCGAGACCTACAGGGTTGGTTTGGTCGCTATGGTTTAATGTCCTGGGCACTGAAAATCAGTTATATGACTGAGTGGGTAGACTCTAAATACAAATTTATTTATTTATTTATAATTTGGCCACATAACCTAAAACTTTCCTGCATAAGTCCATATCATTATGCTACTTGCTTATAGGCCTAACTATAACTGCTGCTACCAAAAAAATATTTACATTAAAAAATTACACCTAGGGCCTAATTATTTTTAAACTGCATTTTTTTAATTCACACACCCGTTTGTAATCAATCTAAATTTATTCAGTCTCATTCACACCCCAATGTAGGCTTAGACTTGTAACATAGGCCTACCTAGGCCCCTCTATCCCTGGACTTGACATTGAATGGCCTGCTAAGAAGTTGGATGGGATAGACCTGGAGAGTAAAAGAAAACATGATTCTTATCTTTTAGGAAAGATGTGGAACGGCGAGGAGAAGACTGGATCGAGAAGGCAGGAGAGAAGAAGATGGAGATGCCCATCTTCAGTGCGGACCCAACCCAGAGTTTATGTGACCATGGATGTTGATGGTAAACTAGGTAAGTTTATGTTGTAGGTAACGACTCAAAGGAAACATCAACACAATCTAGTGGGTAAAGGGGGCAGCTTCTCATATGTGTGTTTAGTTTATAGTTATAAACAGACACAAGCAGTACTGTAGAGCTAGAAAAGACCGCGACCTTCTACATTTGCGCCTTCTTTTTTTACACTACCTACATCTGGTTGGCGTTGTACATGACTAGTGGTGCTGACAGTGACAATAATTATCGGATTGTTGACGTTAGTATTTTGGTAAACAACAATTCGTTAAGAATGCTGTAAAAGACAAATTATTCCAAATACATAATTTGAAAGAAAACACAAACAAAATATCAAATAAAGTCCTTTCTCCAAAGTCAAGCACCCTGGACCCTATCCTGGTTTACAAATCAAACCATGTAGGCCTAGGCTATTATACAATATAGGTGGAACCAGATAAGCTGTCGCACGTCAAGGTCAAGCGAGAGCACGGACTCTAACGTTGACAATTTACACACAACTGGCATTAGGTAGGGTCTACCGTATTTGGTCATGTTATTACATAAATCAACATTTTATAAGCTGTGAATAAAGTAGTTCGTCCCACAGAGTCAGTATTTTAGCGAAATAATGATTTTAAGTAATCACGATTACGAAAGTGTTTTTTTGCCTTGTTGGTAATGGTGTGTCCAAAGTTCCAGCTGTTTATAATGCCAACCTTGCCAGATGTGATGTCAATGTTTAGGAGCATCAAAATGTCTTGATTTTATTCGTACACTTCATAAATACTTTATTTTTAGGATATATTGGGCAAGGTTTGGCTTTAAAATAGTCGTGTTTTTCTCTGAAAGCAGTTTTAGAGACCGTTATTTTATCTACTTTTTGCCGATCCTGTGGCCATAGTGCGTGGACGACAGTGCTGCGATCCCTCGGCGACCGACAGCTTATCTGGTTCCACCTATACATGGTCCACTGTATAATGTAGCTTGCCTTTCGTCGCTTTGATTTACTGTCCCCCACTGAAAATCAGTTATATAACTGAGTGGGTAGACTCTAAATACAATTTATTATTTATTTTATTTATCTTTGCATCAGGGATACCTCCACAATGTTTTGTAATGTTAAATCTGGTGATCACGGTCAATAGGCATATCCTAGGTTTACTACAATTTATGTACGGTAGGCTATTAACCACCAAATAGTTTTGCTCCAGTTTTCTGACAAAACATTCACAAAGGCTATAGCCTCCCCTTTTTTTTCGGTCCCATTTTTTTGCAACATGGAAAATTGGAAATGAGTCTTCGTTTACGGGGGCGCTGAATAACGCCGAATAGAACAACGCCGAATCGATCATGTGTAGTGTAGGCCTACGTACCACGCTACTCTTTTGTGTTGGAAAAGAAAGGTTAGGAGGAAAATTGGCAAGTACACTACACACGATTGATTCGGCGTTATTCCATTCGGCGTTATTCAGGCGTCCCTTGTTTACCAGATCAACGATTTTTTAAATGACCTGTCCCAAAGTATTTTGACACACTAATGATAGTCAACACTCAACACGTAACCTTTAAAGAACTTTCAAGTCAATAGTTTTACATGTAGGCTAGGCCTATGGGCAGCAAGAGCTACCCCAACTTGCTTAGCTAATGTATGTTTTGTTTCTTGTGTTACAGAATGAAGAAGACCTTCTTGCGTGTGCTAGTGTATTAATATGGCCTTGGATTAATAATAATGGACACACAGACTTTTAACCTAGGCCTATGCCAGCTAAATTTCTTAAATTTAACTAAATCAATCCAGTTCTTATTTTTAAAATAAGAAATTCAATCAAATTGGTTATATTTAATTTTTAAACCAAGTTGAACATAATAATGTTGAACATTTTAAGTCAATATTAGGCCTAGGTTGCGATTGATATAAGTAATAATAAACCAAGGTCAAGAATAGGTCGTGATTTCATCATTTTACTGCACAGTGTTCACTAAATAAATAATACTAAACAAACATTTAAAACATTCAAAACTAAGAACATATTTTGCAAGATTAATGAAAGAAAGACAATACTTTTCTGATCTCTATGTGAGAGAATTTGTGAATTACGTTTCACTTTTATTTTGTTCTTTTTTGCGTTGTTTTGTGTCTGTGTAGTAGGGCCTATATATCTAGTTTGGTTCTACTTTCTACACCTACCTCAGAACTGGTTGGTCTGGGCCTACTACGCCTATGTTTCTCAAAGCCTAGCACAGTCATCAGCGCAATCACTCCAACGTCGCCAGAGCTCGATGCGATTGAATGAGGTGAGTGTTTGGGTTCTGTGTTGTGTAGATTCATTCTCCTCTGTTAGCTAGATAGAGATAGAGAGCCCCGTGAAACAGGTTTTATTATTTTATGAGTCTTATAATAAATCTCTCCTCGTCACAATTACAGGTTGAAGAAAATTCTCAAAGTCTTATAATAAATCTCTCCTCGTCACAAATAGGGCCTACTACAGATAGAAGAAAATCCTCAAAGTCTTATAATACCACTCTCCTCGTCACAATTAGCTACAGGTTGAATAACATCCTCAAAGTCATATTTTCTTATTTTGTAATTCCAGGCTGTCGGAGGTGTGTGGATGTCGGTGAAGTCTTGACGCAAGATGGACTGGATCAAGTGACGGCCAACGCAACTGGTGAGTGGAAACCTGACGACACACAGAAGCAATGTCTGCTGCTTCCGTAAAAGTTGATCCCCACTTGGGGCCAATTCCTTACAATTTAATAAAAATTATAATTTAACATTTAAGCTAGGCCAAATATAATATAATCAAAGGATAAAATTAGTGTGTTATAGAAATGAACAGAATTTTGTAGATCAAGAGGTAGGGCCTACTATGGTAGCCTGGCTATAGGACTTACATTTTATTTTTTTAACTAAAACAAATAATTTTATTTTCATTATTGAAATTTGTAGCATCTTTGATTTCTAGAGAAACTGTGTTCATACTTCATAGAACACCTAACGGCTTGCTTGATAGTAAAAATTATTTTATTAGCTGTTCTAGCACTCTCCGTGCTTCAAAATAAGGCGAGTATTTTGATGTCTGTTCTGAATTGATATGATATTCTATGAAATGGATCAAAGTTTTTTCGGGAATTGTAACTCACTGTGTTGCATCTTTCAGGAGCCGGAGGAACCTTGATCGTCAGCCGCCCCACGTCCTCACTTCTTGAACCTGTTCGCATTCGTCGTGTCGTGTCAAGATGTGTGAGTCAGTTCAAGGAACAGTAGATTGTGAAACCACTTATCCGATCCCGGGGGGTGAGCGAGGAGAGATTGTTCAGACTTGGGGTGGGAAATAGGATTTTTTACATGAGTTCCGGGTTAGTTCAGAATTTTGTTTACTGACTACACGTGTTAACTACTGTATGTTATATTTTTAACTTTGACTAGGGACTAATTAGTGAAAAGAATCAATCAATTCAATCAAATTTAACTTTTCAATCAAACTTTTAACTTTCATACCTTTAACACTAAGACGTTGGAAATTCGTATTTTTCAAGTTTTGTCGTACCTGCACTTTTGTATTAGTGAATTGTTTTCTAGTTTAAACTTTAAAGTTAATACTTTAATAGGGTACTTTTTAAAGAAATTGAACTAGGCCTACATTGGGAACAAGAACTTGTTTCCGTTCTGAAATTTCGTATTTCGCACACCCCTGATGATCTCCTCTCATTCCTTTACATATAAGAAGTTTCTCACGCATGTTTGGTACAGTGCTCGACGGCTAACTCCGCAATATCGTTTAAAACTCAAAATAACTCCAGTCGCAGCTAATACTGCTATCTAAAGTATTGTTTTGTGTTAACTATCTCCAAGGTAGTTCACAACACCTGTTGTCACTTACCTAGTGTTATGATATTGTTGAGTTAGTGGTCATGAAGTTTGTGCCTACATAGTACACCAGCTCACACCACAGTTCCTGAGAGTTGCTAAGTGAGAAGAAGTAGGCCTATTTTTTTGTTTATCTTTGTTCATCATATTGAGAATCAGTCTCAAAACTGTTGATTCTTGATGTTCATGCTCCAATTGATGCTCTGCTTTCATTTAATCAAATGGTGTTCTACATCAATTATTGATTGCTATTAACCAGGACTCGGATAATTATTTGCATAAAATTGTCAAAATACGTCCTATTTTATGTTTGCTTGGAAACATAAATACAGTATAGTACATCCTTAATAGGTAGGGCTAGTGATGTAAAGGCGAAAAGTTTGCAATGAAAAGTTTGAAAAGTTTTCACTTTCATGCAAACTTTTCACCAAGCTTGTGAAAAGTTTCAAATTTTTGAAAAGTTGTTAAAAAGTTGGTAATAATGTACCTAGTTGCTACAGATCTACAGGTCTTGGAATACGATTCGGAATTGCTTTAAAGCCAAAGTAATAACGTTCCTGAAATATTGCCACTTATAAGACACTAAATTTCGAGTTTTGAAATGTATTATGAAATAAAACTATGTACTGATTAATTAATAATTACTAATTGGATGAGCGTAGCGAGCGAAGCGAAGATTCCATTTCACTACACTGGAGAAAAAAATCCGGAATGTTTTTTTTATTTTTTTATTTTTTATTATTATTTTTTGTGTGTCTGTTAACACGATTCCGGCTAAACCGTTACTCCAATTGCAATGAAATTTTATGGAGGCCTTCGAAATCTTTGAACTTAGAACTGCCACCTTTTTGAGCGCAATCAAAAAATTATTTCTCATAAAAATCGCAATTTTACGATTTTTTTTCGATTTTTAAAAAATTTCTTCGACTTGTAACATCTACATTATTTATTCGATTGTAATGATTTTTTCATAGAACCTTTATTTATGAATTAATATATTCGTGTGAAATTTGAGCGCAATCAAAAAATTATTTCTCATGAAAATCGCAACTTACGATTTTTTTTGATTTTTTAAAATTCTTTTACTTAGGGCCTATAACACCTACATGCTTTATCCGATTGTGATGATTTTTTTACAGAACCAAAATTTTGTGAATTTATATATTCGTGTGGAATTTGAGCGGAATCGAAAAATTATTTCTCGTGATAATCGCAATTTTTCGATTTTTTAAAATTTCTTCGACTTGTAACACCGACATGCTTTATTCGATTGTAATGATTTTTTCACAGAGCTCTAAAAAAAATAAAAATTTATAAAATAAAAATTAAAAAAATAAAAAAATAAAATAATATAAAAATAAATTTATATCATTCGTGTGAAAGTTGAGCATAATCGAAAAATTATTTCTCATAAAAATCGCAATTTTACGCTTTTTTTTGTTTTTAAAAAATTACGCTCATCCAACATCGCGCCTAAAAAAGCGTTTGCGAAGCTTCCTAGTTAGTAAATGGATTTGTATACTGTTAGGCTACATAACATTAGACATTGTGGGCCTATGCATTTTTTTAAAAGTAGGCATTGGCTACTTTTGTAGGCTTAGGGCCAACTTTGTTTCATAATAAAAAGTTCAAACTAAAGCAATTATCAACAGTCAACATAGAAATTTTGTAATACATCAATGAAATGTCCTGCAATTAATTCTCCTCGTCCTAACAACTATGCTATGATGGTATTTTCTCCTGATTTAGAGGTAAAGGGCCTTACAAAATTATAATCTATGACTTATGGTAGGCCATTATGGCCTACCAATCATGCTGTCAAAATTTTAAATTGAAACGACGGTGATAAGCGACTAAAACATGAACTTTTCACAGCTTGAAAAGTTTTCAGCAAAGTTTTCAGCAAAGTTTTCACAAATTTGACTTTTCATGAAAATTTACATCACTAGGTAGGGCCTACTTCCTGAAAAATATTACAAAAATTACAAATTTGCTAAAAAATATTGTTTGCATACCATCAGTCCATCTTTCTAGCACTATTCCTAGTCTAAATGAATCAAATCAGGTCACACTCAATCTAGGCCTAATATAAACCCAGTCAAAATAGACTGGTTTCCTTGGTGATCAGCTTGTTTATTTAGCTGTCAACATCATTTATGTACTCATAGGCCTACGTACATACAACTGAAGCAAGCTAAGTCTGTTGTGATACCGACAATACTCTCGATAACTGTGGAGTGAACCCTGGTGTCACCTGGTAGTTGGTGTGGCGTATGTCAGTTTGGTACACTTGATCATTGTTGCTCTAATATATAGACTTTCCTCAAACTGTATAAAACAATATGGAAACAAATAGGAATGGACAGTGAGCTCAAGGTGTAAATTATGGCATCAATCCCTATAAAACAGAGAGCGATTTGTGTGTCTTAGTCAGATGTTTGAAGCACCTGGCTATGATTTGTTGGGTTTCAAAATGAGAAAATGACTTTCAGAAAGTTGTCTACCATAGGGCTGATAATACGTATGTGTGGCTTAACTTAAACGCCAAGTTGCCACCCGCAAATCTCAAATTTGTCTGTAATTTCAAGTTTCCCCTTTCCGAAGGTCGTCACACTTATCCCCGAAGGTTTTCTTAATTATCTCATATCTTACTAACCGATTATTTGGGTTTTTTTCTGGTTCATTTTACATTTTACATTTGCCGTGCGTGGAGCACGTGACAACGTATTGTTCATCTACTGTCCGCCACACATCATGGAACGATGTATTGCACAATGTGAAAGTTGCGTTGTAGTCTGTCGACCTACTGTCACGCTGCCTCATCTCCCCCTCCCTAGCCAACAGACCTTGCTGCCTCGGCACAGTGTTTACTTGGGTTACATCTCGAGGCAGTGGCAGTTTTTACGGTGTGCAAGGAGTGACAATTGCACACCTGATAAACAGGATTTTTTTTAAAAGCCTTACAAACCAAAATTAGGCAGTAAGCGGGAAATAAGTGACTCAGAGTAAGTAATTAGGAAAGTGGCTCATTGGTCTTGTTGTTAGCATACCTGCTTCCAATGCAGAAGGTCCAGGGTTCGATTCCCGCTAACGTCAAAAGTTTTTTAACTTCTGATTTGGACTTAAGTCCATCAGTTCTTGTTTTAGGAATTTGTAAACGGTGACTTCCTAGCAACGAGGTACATAATAAATTTAAAGTTGTTCTGAATCGGCCTTGTTGATTCTGGCGTTGATCCGCGGGTGTTCGTACTGTCCATACCACTGATTGCTATATTTCCCAATAAAAAAATATTGATCATTGGTTGGTTATCGCTCGCTCGTCGATTGCGTCGGGGCCTGCAGGGTTGACTTGGTCGCTTTGGTTTACTGTCCCCCACTGAAAATCAGTTATGTGACTGAGCGGGTAGACTCTAAATACGGATTTATTTATTTATCTAAAGAATCGCTTTTATTTTGCTATAGAAATTGTCCCGAAACCACATTACGGTTCAAGTTAAGTGAGAACTCACCTTGTACATTAAAAAAATTAGGCTGTTTTAGCAGCATTTTTCACCGTAATTTGGATACAAATTCTCCTTAGAACTCGTTTGAGGTCATTAAAATTAACAGCCCCCCCCCCAAAAAAAAAAAAAACACCTACGGCGAATGTGCCTCCGGCAGCTGGGGCTTTGCCCCAGACCCCAGCTATTCCGCGCCACCTCGTTTTTGGGGATTGTACACCTGATATTGAGGTCAAGAAATGCCACTGTCTCAAGGTCAACCTCTCAAATGTGGCAGAATGATGCGCACGGGCAGGAACCGACTTAAACAATTAAACGCGTTTAGTAAAGTTGCTTAATGGGGCTATTACTCCCAAAAATGATTATTTACCACATAACCTAATCTATAGCATTATACTAGGTACTTTCACGAACGCCACTGGCTTTCATTTTGGATTGCTAGGAAGAAAAAGGATTGAAGAATCAAGCTTTTGGCATAGGAAAAAAAAATGCTACTACTCTAAAATTACTGTTAAAAAATCTTATCTTGTAGGCAGGGGCGGCTCGTGAGTTATTATTGTGGGGTGCACATAATTTCGAAGTCATTCTGCGGGAAACAAAGGGGTCTGGGGCGTAGCCCCAGCCGCCGGAGGCGAAAATTTTTTCAGACATTAATGGTCTGAAGCACCCGGAAAACGACTTTTAGAGTATATTTTTCTGAATTTATTGGTCGGGAAAAACTCCCCTATATGTAATTGTTAATTATAGAAAACCATCCAAAAAATTATTATTATATGCTTGATTAAAATATTACATACCCGAATAATGTCTCTCCATCTCCTCCGACACGCGCCTCAAACATCACATCGTATCGTTTTAAAAAACTGTTTATTTTTAGATCGCTAATTAACGAAGTCATATTATAGTAATTTTCACTTCACGGCACGATAATAATTTTAACACTTTTCGCTCACTTGAAAACTGCTGTTGATCTCACTTCACCAACCCTGTCGCAAACAACTTTCACTGGCTACTGACAGTGATCGGAGTGTGGGGGTGAATGAATGGACCCTTGTGCACGTGCACAAAACCCAGCTATACCAGACGTTGTATAACAAAAGACAACCTGAGGCTTGTTCTGCCGGCCTTTCCGTGCTAAAACCACGTAAAAATGTGTGCACACTCAAGAGTGTCATCCCCCAGCGGCAGCACTTACTGCAGAATGACTTTTGCCGAATATGCCTTGCTCTAGGCCAGCCAAAATATCCATACAAACAATCCAACGATTTATTGGGAATATTACGAGATTGGCTTCGAACCTTAAATTTGGAATTTAGTTCGCGCAAATATTTCGGGGTGCACGTGCACCTGTGCACCTATACACGAGCCGCCCCTGCTTGTAGGCCTAGCTGTGATTTTACACTATTTTTTAAAGCTTTTTGACCCTGAAATTTGCAAAAAAAAAAACGTTTTGGGGAATTTCTTAAATCAGCTCAAGCTGCTTATTTTTTGTTCCACAAAGATACTGGAGCATTGTACCAATCTAGAGTGGTTCTTTAGAAAACCGTTTTTTGAATCTATGTAGGCCTACAAATACTATACAACACTCAAAAAACTCAAACCTAGCCTATGCATTTCAAAATCATACCCTTTCTTGGTAATCAACATATTTTGACCTTAGGGCCTACTACTTGTCCAAATTACAAAATTGAAATGGATTACATAAAAGATTGTAGAGTAGGTAGGCCTACTGTAGGGCCTATGTCAATATTACGTAATGGCCAATATTTTTTAACAAAATCCTCCCAAGGTCACGGGGCATAGGGCCAAATGATCGTCCCCCTGTTATTTCTTATGGAAGATTTTTGCCGATGAGACCTAGCTAAAACATTAGGCCTATCAAGTTTGAAAAAATAAATTTGGATCATAAATGTCCCAACTAGGTTCTAATTACCCTGAACCCTGAATGAAAGTTTTTTTTGGTTTAGCGGTTAAAACCCCCTTTAGTTAGTTTAGTTAAGCAAAGTGGGGCAGCCATAGTCGACCAATATTAGTCTGCTGCGGCTCATACGGTTCGGATGCAGGTCCAAACCGTACATCAAACCAAGAGACGTTCGAAACCCGCATAAGGCATGTTTTTTAAAAATTGTATTCCCCCCCCCCCCCTCAATAATTGTCTTTTTCTTCCAATTAACAACCCATAGTTGCGGTCTCCTTTAAAAGGCACAGATTTTCACCAAAACGAGCTTGAAGGAGAAAACTTTTAGATAAAATAGGAATTTAGTAGATAAAAAATTGGCCATCGTGATGCTTTAAAACACACAGATTTTCACCAAAAGGACCTTGAAAGAGAAAAATTTTCCATCTACTATAAATTAATTGGTTGAAACCCCCATTTATGAAATCTAAGATACGCCACTGGCACTAACGCCCCCCCCCCCCCCCCCCCCCCCCCAATGCCCAAACTCTAGTGACGCTCCTGTGTGGAATGTGTTTGTGTAGGACCATTTATTTTCAAAATTTAGTAACTATGACCCATAAGAAAATAATGATACGAAATCTCCAGCCTTGCCTCTTCAAAGTATGAAAATAGTGAACGGTTTTATGCTTTTCCATATTGTTTTTACAAGGGAATCACAACCTTTTCCTGTTCCCTGTTATTGGATGGATTACAAATCATGAAAGTTAAATTAGGTACTATATGCTTAACTTGTTGGATGATGAACCTGTGACTCTAGACATAACTCACAACATAGTGAAGGCCTCGCTATGAATAAGGCCTAAGCCTACTTGGCCTAATATACCACAGCAAAAGAGTTGACAAAGTTGATAAAGAATCCCAAAAAATTGCAAAGGAACAAATGACAAATTTAATTTTTTTGTTTTTTACTTTGAATAAGCCTACTAGGCCTATGTAGGCCTAGGATGAATAATTAATCAAATAATTTAATCAATACACAATTTTGATATCTTAGACCATCTTAAATTGTTACATGTTATTCTTCATATTCATATGTGGTACTCCATTCAAAAACATGTTGCAAGTTGCATACCATTGCATGTATAATAATTGTTTACATAAACAGCTTTGGTCTTCAGCATTAACTGTAGGAACAAAGTGCATTTAATTGCTCAAATGTTAAAATTAGAAGTTTAGTTTCACCCATCTATGCCGCAATGCATACGATGTTTTGACTGTGTGTGCACAAGGCCCAAGGGGTGACTGTAAATGTTGACAACATAAAATGCCTGCTACGTCAAAATGCCATTTTAAAACAAGCTGCTGTTTATGTTAATAATTATTTCCCACAAAGAAGAATATCGACTATAATCAAGGTCAAAAGCAAATCTCAAATTCAATTGCACCAACAGGTACTTATCGTTCCTACATAGGCTACAGTATAAACATACATCTGAATGGTAATGTACATGTCTAGGGTGGCCATAAAACCATAATTCATAAGAATGAACAACCAAAGATTTATAATTAAATTGGTATACTAATTGGGACCCCATAAAAATGGCATTAAGATTCCAGTTTTGTAGCAATAATGTTTTTGAACATTTAGTTTGACGGGGACACAGAACAGATGTTGCTTTCTCTCCAGCTTTGTTTTAGGGGAACAAGATCATTTTGAAAAAATCCCGTAGGCCTACAAAAAATTATATTTTCCCCATCTTAGCATTCTCAAATGATTCATATTTAATGAGGTATTCCATTTTTAATTTCATATTTTTGTTTGTTAGTGGTCTACCTAAGAATAACAGAAAATTTTGCAATAGCTGTAAATATGCAACAGTTGATTTTTTACTCTGAGCTAAATTAAAAAAACTCTAACCTTCATAAGATTGTGATTTGCTAACACCACAATTTTAAAAAAAAAAAATTATATTAATGGTCAGTTTGTAGATTACAGAACAAGTATTGGCTTCTCTAACCTTATTGGAGGCATGAGAGTGCTTGAAAGAATCAAGAAGGCCTACATTTCATTTCTAGTGATAGGGTTGGCATAGGCCTAAACAATTTGAGAATGCTGGGAGAGGTTGAACACAAAGGTCATTGAACGTTTGTACCGGTGTACCCGTACCAAATAGTAATGAGTTTCTTTTTCAATTTTAAAACTCAACAAACTTGAAACAATGTTAATTTGTTATTAATATTACATGAGGTTTCAAGTGCCGTAGTGTGCTTGAGGCGCCAGGAAAATTACTTACTTTGTGTTGAGGATGGTCACCCTATAATAATTAACAACCCTATCACTTGAAATGTGTCATTCCAGTTCTCCTGAGAACTTGTTTATGAGTTGTTGTTTCCTAGTACAAAATGTTTTATGTACCAGTACTTCCATACATCATGATTTGCAATTGACCTTGGTTGTATGAATGTTCCCTACGGTGATTGGCTTTCTTGTAGTTCTAAGTGTATCAAGTTTGTACCACTGACATACAAATAACAATAGCTACGATCATTTTGATTACACCAATTGTTTCTTAATATTATTTAATCACATTGTCTTGCTGGGTAGGAAGCTTGATTTAAGAGTAGGCCTACACAGTCATACATACAAATAGAAGTACGAGCGTGCGATCATTACTATATTTTTTTTAGTAGTATCAACATTAAGGCTGTGTGAATACCAATCCTGTTTAAAACTACTGTACATGACGACCATCATTGTAATTAACTTTTAGCTGGTATACAATCGTTGCAACTGAAAAGAAAATGAAAACCGTACGACCTTGAGAAATGTAGCTTAGTTTGAGTGGAATCTCTTGAAAAATTTTCATTTTTGAAATAAATTCTGAACATGCAAGAAGTCTGGTCTTGGTGTGCACTAAATTCTAAAAGATTTGATAATGTATTTTCTAATATACAATTGAAGACTTACCATAGACAATTACCTGATTTGATCAATGAAAAGATAAGTGCTCACATCCTATATATTTAAAGTAGGCCGCACAACAGATTATGTAGTCTGCAGAGAGCTAGAGTATGCAATAATTTCATCAATTTAAAAGTCAACTTATGTCTTGTTGACAGAAACAATACTGGGTGAAATAAAATCCTTGCTGCCGGTTTTATTCAAATCAGTCTGTTTTTGCTGGTCAGGGCGTACCGCATACTTTGACTTGAACCATATGGCACCTAAGACTGTGGGTTCAAATACCGCCTGTGCCATGAACTTCAGTATGTAGGGCCTATTGATTCATTGTCCTTCATGCCAACCACACCATCTCAAATGTCGCCATTGTTTTGATAGAGACTTTGCAACAAACTCGGAAAACATTTTTCTTGCCAAAGTCAAAATTACTTTCAACAAAATTGAAAAGAAGGTACTATATTACTTTGTCAAAATATAATTTAAACCACATTTAAACACATAAGAAAATCAGTTCTCTGATTTAACAACTTTAAAATATTTGTCTAGAACCAGAATTTTGTAAAAAAAAAAAAAAAATGCAATAAAAGCGGTCTACCAAACCAATACCCATTAAGCAACTACAGAAAATATGACAATACCAGGGAAATACAACCACGATCCTGCACAATAGTGCATTGTTTTAGGTGTAAGAATAAACTTTCGGATCTTGAGGTCGTAGGATTCTCTCCAGTGCAACAATTGTCTCCAGTTAAAATGTGTTCAGAGCGAGAGATGGTCACAACAGTTTTTTAGTCATATCTCTAGAACGTTACAATACTTAACACTGAACTAGTGATCAATGGTCCCATGGGGTTTTGTCAGAACTATAGGCTGCATCAAAAAGTGTAAAATGTTGTAATCAAATGGTTTTTATTGGAAAAAAAGTAAGGTGTTTCCCATCTCACTCAGGCAGTGATTGTGTTCTATGATCCACTATCTTACAGCATTAATGCATTAGTAGCCCTAAATATAAACGGTCGATAAAAAAAGTTTTTTCTGGCAGGCATTTTTTAGTTGTAGCATCAGCATATTTTTAAGTAGGATTGTAGATTCTGCCGATTTGTAGGAATCAGCATCGGCGCTGCATCCTTAAGTTTTATGATGGAAAGTATTTTTTATCTGGTATTCAAAATTATAATCCATCCAGTGCCTTCAATAATCACTCTTGTGGTCCTTGTGGAGCTTGCTCTGTTGTTGATTGGTTATTGGAAGTGAAATGTAACATCAAACATAAAGTAGTAAATTTATTCATTGATGTGCCATATAGGTTTCTAAAAACTAAAAATAGTAAAATTTAGCCAATAAATATATAACCTTAATCAAGTAAAGTTTGGAGATCAAGAACCCACATTTTTTACCAAAACTTTATCTGCAGTGACCAAATATGTCACAATTAATTATTCAAATTTTCTCCTTACTCGATTTTAAGTACAAATTTTTCAAGCCGAATTTTGGGAAACTACTTGCACACAATTTTAAAAAAGCTTATTTTTAACTTTCAACAATGTCCCAATGATTACAATATTTTTTAATTTATTTTTGCAATCTGTTGTTTTAATGAAACCATGTAGGCTAGAGATGATGTAAGACTTTTTTGCTGGTATCTAGCGTTCTTGAGATATGATAAGAACCAATAATTTTGTGCAGTTTTAATATGTCTGCAGTTTTGGTTTTAAACAGGCTTGAGGTTGATGAGTTTTGAGGTTTTGGGGAATGTTCTTTGAAGATTGTAAATGGCAGCCATGACACAAAATTGAGGAAAATAATCTCAGATGTAACTATGCTAGTAAATGCATTATTGACATTCTAAAAATAATTGGTGTAATTAATATGAATTGTTCTATTGTTGTACCCTACAATTATGAGCATATGATTTAATCAGAATATAAATCCACAAAGTACAGACAGCAATGTATCTGATGTGTGTAAGTTTAAATTTTCAATTCAAATATACAACCCTAGAAAATTATCTAATTTTAACTAGATTTTGTTTGCAACTTGAGTCAATTCTTTTAAGACTTTTAACTTTGTGAGTGTAATATATCTTCTATTCAGTTACACAACTGATTTGCAAAGAAGTTGCTCACAACTAAAAGGACTTTTCCTCAGCTTTAATATTGTCAGCATTATTTTATATAATTGAATACATTTAAAACCTGGGGCAAAGTGCGTCTTTTCAAATCGAGTTTCAATTATCTAGATTTTAAAGTAGGGGTTTAATTAATACAATATGTCTTACTGATCATTACGCACTATAATAATGTGAATATTAAAATGTAATCAAGAAATCTAAATATTAAAAAGTAATGTTATGTTATTATTATTTTTTAGGGTTGCATTTCATTCAAATGATTATTAGTTTGTTTGTATGAATTTTGGCCGATATGTTGCCTGACCCAGACCACGCATTCAATGCTCATAGTTGTAGGTGTACCATGTAGTGGGGTGATGGTATCATTGCAATCTGCCACTTGTTCTTTATTCCTCATGTACAGACAGGACTGACGATGGAATTTGTGTGAACACTACTCGATGAAGTTGCTAGTTCTTGAACGTATGGTCTGGTTCAAACCTGTTTGGACCAGCCTATGTTCGAAAACTAGCAACTAAATTGGTTGGTGGGCACTTATCAAGTTTTGTTGTCAATCCTGTCTCTGCTTTGGGGAGAACACTCTGTGAACTTAAAAAAGTTTCAACGCTAGATATGGTAGCTCTGAAGTGCAAAAAAGACTTAGGTAGTATAAAAAGGCGTTTTTTGGAGCATTTTTTGTATTTTTTGCTTGTTTTTTGCTTAATTTGTATTAATTTTCTAATATTTTTGTATTGTTTGTATATAAATTTTGTATTATTTATGATATTATTAATAAATAATATATTTTTCCAATGCAATAGTTATTATTTACTAGTATTGTATGATCAGATTGGAAAATATACTAAGTCCATTAAGTAGGTCAACCAATAGTTGGCCTTGAAAAAATAGACTATCTCCATAAACTAGGTCAACTGCTAACCCTGCAAGGTTAGCAGCTGACCTAGTTCATGGTTCAGTCCAACAGGTAAAGCCAGGATGGCCTTGGAAAAAAAGACTATCTCCATAAACTGGGTCAAGTCCTAAATGGAAGAGGAAGCACATGTATTAGAGCTGACATCTGTATAAGTCTATGGACCAACAGTTGTCATCTCCAGCTAACTTCTGTTCAATGAACAGAAGTCAGCTGGAGATGACTTTTGTTGGTCCAGAGACTTACAGAAGTCAGCTCTAATACATCACATTGCTAAGAAAGTACATAGGAATTAGTAAAGGTGCCAAATACAAAAAGTAGTAAACAACAGCATGAGTTAAAATTACATATATTGAGCAGGTAGTATGTACATAAATAGCATCCAAAATGTAGGCTATGTCAGACGGCCTTGAAAAAGAAAAGTGGTAAGGATTATTAGATGGCCATCTCACCGGATTTGTTTCGAAGGTAGATTGGTTGTGTAGTTTTGGCCTGTGATCGTCGAGTAGAGAGATGCAACGTAGAAGTGCTGCGAGCGAAGGATGATGCAACTGATATATTCGGAGTACTGAGTGTAGATGTCCAGTTTCATGCAAAACTGCACAACGCACAGCTCAGCATTTCCAATTATCTGAAACAACCACAACATAGAATTAGTTTCAAAATAGCAACATGCAGTTAGAAAACATCAAATAAGATGCATATAAAGAAGGGACACAGGTTTGGTTTGTTGTAAGTGAAAATTTGATTTAACGTTTCATGTTTATGCAAACAAGCACTAATTGAGAAGATGATGAACCTAACTTTTACGGGGGGTGGGGCTAAAATGAGCTTGGTAGAACCAGTTGCAGTTAGAGTGAGGGTTGAGGGCATTTAGAGCATTAAAGAAAAGAAGAATATGTTGAAGAGAGAAGGCATGAGAGATGAGACAATGCACAAAGCCCCCTTAGTGCACACGGCTAAACTACGGAAACGAACGCAGAGTATCCGGTTGTTAATTCAAATTTGAAATTATTTAATTTACATGCTAAAATATGATTTAACAGAACAAAGCAATTTTAACTTGTCAAAATGAACTGTGCATTTGCTCAATATAGATAATTATAGGCCTATCGACTTTGAATGTTAAACATTATGCATTAAATACAGAAACTTCTGGAAACGCAAACAAAAAACTATTGCGAGCCACAATTGAATAAAACCTCGTCCTTCTTCAGTGCCTAACAAATCATAATTATTATAGATATTTTTCTAAAATTTTACTTTTTAACAACAAAATCTGTTATTGAATATTAGCAATTGTCATAGTTTACCTCATACACTCATGTATTAACTGACGCTCAAACCAAGAATCTCTGAACTCAGCCAAAAGCTCTAGGTTCGAGCTCCAGTTGGGGCAAACATTTACGACAATTGCAATCATTCAATTATAAGTAACTGTTTACGACAATTGCAATCATTCAATTATAAGTAACTGCTTCCTAAAGGGGGTCAAGTGCTGAAGCAAGTGGCCAAGGAGTGAATAGAGATATAGCTGTTCCGAAGCAATCTTCTCGACGCCATTGTCGGTGAATCGTAACAATCGGGAGAGCTCAGATACAAAATACTGATCGATAGCTGATTGGCTACAATTCACTTGTCGATTAATCTAGCTTTGGCAAGGTTGCTATGAAACCACTGCTATGGGTAGACTTTTTTTGGGGGGGGGGAATTAATTAAGTGTAATAATTATAACAAATTTGTAACTTGGTTAAAACTAGAAATGCCAAACAATTAGGCCTAAATCAATTATTGATCCAAATACCTTCAAACAATGAATATTGAAGTGGAAATTGTACAATTACTTGAAAATTAAGGTGCACCACTTCATAGAATGTTAGAAAAGGGCCATGAGGCTCCAGTCACAAGGTTGAATCGGTCAATTATTAATATGGATGTAAAAATCAATTGGACCTTAAATACAACTTCAATTTTCTTGAAGAAATTGGTCAATACTTATTTCTTGGTTTCACTTCATTAATATAAGAAATAATGCAAACAAATGCGAAGAATCAATAATCTATCGATATATCAGGTAACATAATATGTGCATTCAATTATTTTGTATTCAACGTCAATTCAACTGGGCTTGATACCATAGGCAATAATTAATCGTTTCGACATTCCTAGTTAAAATTAGATTTTTGGACAGTTAAATCCTAGGTATTTGTGATTGGGAGGAGTGGGGAAACAGCCCTAACACTAAAACTGCCTCCTAAAATGAATACTACTTGTAAACTGTTGGTGAAGACAGTAAAATTAACTATTTTCCGAGACGTGCGATAGCCTAATCAATTGTTTTGTTTTTATACTTGCAACAATAATATTTGAAATGGGTGCACAGTGATAGAATAACAATTATCAACAATCAAAAATGGTGGCTGCATTATCGATTGATAATATCGAATGATAAGTTTGTAAAAAATTGCACCACTTTTACTGACCGACAGGCATGTAAGATCGAATTTCTCAAGAAGTTAACGCCACATTTTTTTAGAAGAGAAATAGTGAAATCTTTCTAGTGCACAAGAGTAGGAAACTCAAATCGAGATATTTTGTTAATTTATTTCCAGAAAACATGCATTTCAATTTTTAATGATATTTTCATCATCGATTGTCGACATGTCACTGAATATCTGTTATCAAACGATAACATCGATTATTGTATGCATCTTTAACATTTAATATTAGTCTAGGAATTAGTCTTCCATTTACCGGGGGATGCCTCGATCTCGACAACCACCAAGTCGGTTAGTTAATAACTATTCGATTGTGAAACATTCACATTATAGATCCAAACGGTTCTACCTACGCAAGTGCTTTGCACTGTTTTCAAATTTTATGAACACAAAACTTTTGACCGTAACATTGGTACTACTGGCGGTGTCAGTGTCGATTGCCAGAACAGAGTTTAGTGATTATTGTCTTCTTTTCATATGTCCACAATTGACATTATTCATGGCATCATGTGTTTTCTAGTTAACCAGTCCTATCCAGGTCAGTTGCCATCTTGTCCCGCTCAGCATATGTATTTATATATTATATTTTTTAAATTTTTTTGTGCTTCAGTCCTGCACAGCTTGCATATTCTGCTTCTGAACACTTGTTTACAGTGCAAGAGTGGATTGTCTCTTGCCTAAACTGTGTTGTTTCTGTTGGCGAATCAATTATTTTGGAGATTGATTTGATTTGTGCTTCCATTTTTGTCATGTCTTCTTGGCAAATGCTTCTTTCACGTGGGCTTTAACTCCGCTGCAAGTGATAAGATTTTGATTGTTTTATTGTGGCAAGCTTACTCCACTTGGTACGGATTGGTAGGTCTACCTTATTTCTTTCATCACTCTCATGATCCAGCCTTCTGGCAGTTATCACAGAAGCGGAAATGAAAAGGGCTCTATAATCACACTTTGAGGAAAAAATCCAAAATAACCATTTTCACTATTCTTCCGGCTGGGTCAGCTTGGGTTTTCAAAAAACATTTTTCCCTCTTCTTTCTTTCCTCATTTTATGTCTCTTCCACATCTTCCAGCTCTTTCCTCTTGCCTGGTATCCTTCCATCTCTTTCTTGGCTTTGTCATTCTTCAATCTACTCCTTTTTTCCCCAATTTCATTAATCCAATTCAATTAAACTCTCCCGTAGGTGTAATTAATCATGTTTAGTTGGTTAGTTCAAAGGCAACAGAATTATTGCAGTACTGTTTGAATCTATTCAGATCTACAATGCACCAACAATCCAGATATTATGAAGTTAACACTCTAGGTGGTTTAGGGGTACAGCACCTGACCGGCAATTGGGAGACCGGTGTTTGATACCCTGCCGAGATGGACTTTTTAATTTCTAGATTGATTTCCATAACTATCCCTTTTTCATACAGTCTCTTGAGCACACACTCTTCCAGCCAGCATTTGTTTCACATGTCCAACCTGTCGTGAACGTGTGTCTACACCCAGCAGTTCTCTAGTTTTTTTTAATAAATATTGGTAATGACTTCAGAACTGTTCATGTATTCTTGCCTGCAACTGTGCGCATACATCGGATTCTTCGTGGCAAAACAAATAGTAGCGATTTGTAAATGCGATATGTGTTAACACCACGTGAAATTAACCCTATTTTAGTAATATTTCACTAAACGCTATGCAAAATCAAAAAATGGCTTTCTAAGTTCTATATAGTTTCCTTAGACTAAATCATGAACCACAAAAGATTCAAATATGATAATCACTAGCCCTAATGATTTTAATAATTTTAATATTTAAACTTTGTTTCATGATATACTTCTAAGGAGACTACATAGAACTTAGTAGGCAATATTTCGATTTTGCATAGCGTAGGGACGCACATTGATACTTTTTCATTATAGATTATCGAAATGGTAATGTCAATATCGATATTACCAATAATACAAAATTCAAGCCCATTCCTGTGTGCGTTGTCTTTGTTTTTACCTCCCGCTATTGGCTAAGTTCGCTCCCAAACATAAATCTCGAGTAAGACACCTCGTGATCTATCTCAGTCTGCCCAAGCGGGAAATATGAATTACGTATTTCGGACAGTTTTCAACCAATTGACTTTTGATTACCGATTATCAAGATTTTATTGATTATCGTGTGCATCCTACATTTAGAGAGATATTACAAAAATAATATCATTTTGCATGGTTTTAAACTTATAATATTGGCAGTAGTCCTTCCTCTTAATGCACTAGCCAATACTCATCACTCGCAGTCGTTGCTAACCTGCTGCACATATATTAATTGATACTTTCTGTGTTCCTTTCATTTTATGAACCTTAGTCACACCCAATTAAGTGGGGTTATTTCCATGTTCAGTACTGTCCATGCAACATGAATTGGAAATCTGTGATGACTTCCTGGTTGTCCAGTGCAATTGGTGCATTATTCTTCCTTATTCCATTGGCTCGTTTCAAAATCTCGAGTTTTTAACAAAAAAAAAACACGTTGAAACTTCTGTTTAAATTGTGGTATGAACTTCCTGGTTTAGTAAATTGCAGTTTTTTTTAATCGGCTATCATTCCGTTCAGTGTTGGACCATTTGTCTAGATACCTTCAGTTTTAGAGGGTCTATCCCAAAGTTCACTCGTACGACCGTATTCAACTAGCCGAGTCAAACTAAATCAACAATGGCAATGACGTCGCAAGCAGGCGGCAGTGGAACTGTGAGTTAGCAACTTATTTGTAAAACATTACGATTGATAATTGTGTCTTAATCCATTTGACTTCTTCCCTTGAATTATTGAGTTCATCAAAGTATCTTCATTTACGGAGCCAGTTTTAGACAGCAATGCGAGGTTTTTTCCAATCGTTGGTCGAACTGGTGGTGGTGTGGGCGACTATGGCAACCTTAACTGACACCGCCTGTACTCGTTTTGTTTTTGCAAAGCAATGATTAACTAATTAATTATTAATAATGATAGAAGCATGCAAGCAAACAACTACATGGATGTGGACCGGTTATAATTCAAAGATATGAAACGCTTAGTAACTCACGATTGATGAAAGGCCTGACCATTCGATATCGAATTAAATTTTTTCATCAAATTATTGAGTCATCTTTTTTTGAGCGATGTCGATCGATAATCAATTATCTGTATCAATCAAGCCTATAACAGAAACGTCAAATGGGTCCTTCTGCCCAGTGGCACCCACTCGTCCCCTACACCTATTTAATTAACCATGCCCTCTGTTTAACGGGACCCATAAAAACTTAGAAGCTACAACATCATGAAGGAAGTCATTCCACTACTTACTAGTCCTTCCCACAAAACCAAGATCTGTTCTCTCTACATTCTGCTAGAACTTCCATGGAGTATCCCCCCTTCCCTACAAAGTCCCTCCTGTAACCTATAGCAGAAGACCCTCCACCCCTACTTCCCCTAGTAGCCGATCTCTTAACCTGTCCACCCTCCTCCACCCCTCTAATGACCACCAACCGCCTCCGTGAACATGAGCCCTTCTAGCACTACACCCTCATCTTCCTCCCACCCTCATCCCCTAATCTCCCTTCACCTTTATGCTGCCCCATGGTTAGAGATACATTTTGTTTAGCATTTTAATTTAGAATATTTAGCATTAATTTTGACAAATTTTAGCATTTTGTAGCATAAATTAGTTTCCCTTCCACCAAAACCCTAAATGTAGGGTGTTTCTTACACTTCTAATGGTAGGGCCTAAATGATGAATTATAGGAACATTTCAATTCAATATAGCCATATCAAATGCTAGAATACATTGATAAACTAGTTCTCAATAGGCATTAAAAACATTATTTTTAGTAAAATTAGCATTTTGAATCGCCAAAATTAGCATTTTGTAGCATCATGAACCTAAAACGCTAAAAACTCGTATCTTTACCTATGGTTCACCTTCTCTATCTCCACAACCTCCCCTATTATTACAGACCCCATGCTGCTTCCCCCAAAAAACATCTAACCTCTTGTCTTACACAACCACTCGTGAACCACCCTGCTGGGTGGCTCCTCTTTAATCTTCTCATAATAGAGATTATAAAATAAAATAAATTTGTATTTAGAGTCTACCCACTCAGTCACAGAACTGATTTTCAGTGGGCGACATTAAATTTAGAGCAGACCAAGCCAACCCTTCGACAAACAAACAATGACCAACTAGAGACTGGCATATTTAAGTAGAAAACACCTATCAATCAAGCTGGACACGATTCCACCCGCAGACAGCTCCAGAATCAACAAGGCTGATCCGGAACCATATCAGATTTTTTGTGCCTCATTGCTAGGACAGCTTTAAAGTCACCGTTTACAAATTCCTAAGTTAAGAACTTAAGGACTTAGGTCCACATCAGGAATTAAAAAACTTGTGCCTAAAGTGGGAATCCAACCCTGGACCTTCTGCACTGGAAGCAGAGTCTTTACCCACACGACCAACGAGCCAGACAATATCCAATGCTGAGATTATTAGATCAGTTATGTTAATGAAATACAATTCCTACGCTTTTACATGGTTTTTTATAACAGAAAATACATCATAAATAAATGTAATTGTATTCCCATTCCTAAAGGCGCCATTGATTCGTTAACACTGGTTTCATAGAACTCACTTCGTCACTACTCACTCTTTTAGTGTTTAATACTATGATAAAAATTCAAGATAAGAAAACAAATTTAGTAAATATGATATTATTTGCAAGAACAGAGAATTTATAAGCTTAGTGGCTTTGGCCAGCATCTTGAAAAGTACAGCAATGGCCAAAAGCTTTGATGTTGATAATGTGCACAAATGTGGCACAATGAAGTCTAATAATGGAATTATAAATTTAAAAGGCTTTATAACCAATTGGATGTAAAAGTTTTAAATTATGTACACCTACCGGCAAATAAATTTAAAAGAGAATGTGTAAGATTTGTTAAGCAAGAATTTTAATTGAAGATTTTGTGCATTTTGGTTTTGTATTTGAGTTGTGTGTGACACACATTGCATTGCATGTCTGTTGCACAATGTAACATTGCTGGTTGTAACTATAATGTATTTGGATTATTGTAATAGCTAAATAGCTAATTAAAGATGTATTACTATAAAAAACAACACATAAATTATACGAACCAATCAAACTGAAGAAAAGTTCACTGCCTGTTAGAGAAGTGGGCTTGCAAAACAGTTATTTATGCTATATTTAGTTATAAATATAAGCCTCTTCTTCTTCTTTCTTCTTTTCATATGCCCGCATTTTTGGCTTACTGGGCCATCATGCATTTCCTGGTTTTCCAGTAGAGACAGGTTTCTTTTTCCTCATAGTTCATGCCGAGCGGAAGGGCATCAATTTCGTCTTTAAGACTTGAACATCTCATCAGATGCTCTCTGTTCTGTTCTTCCTTCCCACATAGACCGCAGGTACTGCTATCAGTGATTCCTATCCGATGTAGGTGCTTTGCAAGCAGATCATGTCCTGTTTGAAGTCTAAACTGTGCAGTAGCTGTCCGTCTATTTTCATGATGTTTTGACCTTTCCAGTAGTTATATTTTGCCATGCTTTTCCTTTCACTTTATCAATCCACTCTTTTTGCACTCTCCTCCTGGTTGCTGTGCTAAGATGTGCCTTAACCAATGAATGTGACAGATTCTTGACTATTTGGGGCATTTTGCTGCCTCTCTTTGCCAGGTAATCTGCCTTCTCATTACCATACACTTCACAATGTGCTGGAATCCATTGCAGCACTACCTGTCTGGCATCATAATAAAGCCTTAGCAGCAGTACCTTGCATTCTTTCACCTCATTATCCACCCTTTCTTTACATACAATGGCCTGAATTGCTGTCTTTGAGTCCGACATTATCACTATTTTCTTATCTTGATGTTCACTTATCTTCTCCAAGGCCAACTTTATGGCCTTCAATTCACCATCGTAATTGCTTGCATTTTTTCCTGCTGTCCAGGAGTGTTCAAACCTCTTACAATACACACCAGCCCCAGCCATCCCATCAGACCCGCCAGACCCATCAGTGTATACATGCAACCATTCCTCTTCCGGATATTGCTTACGAATGTATTCAGTTGTGCATCTCCTTAACTCCTGTTTGTTGTACTCACTCTTCTTCCTCTCCAACCCATCCACTGTCAATACATGATGTACATCCAGCATGGCCACTCTGATATTAGGTTTTGGTAGTTCCATTCTGGTACTTATCATTGTAGTTCCTAGCAAATCTTTTTTAATCTCTTCTGCAGCTGTTATGAAAGTCTTTTGAGTTTTCAGCTTCTCGTATGGTACCCTCTTCCACGTCTCCTCATCCAACCTAAGCAACTTTTAATGTAGACTGCCAGCTGCCATACGTCTTCTAAGTTCCAAAGGCTGTGTATTAGTTAGTGCCTCCATTGCAGCAATAGGTGTTGATTTCACTGCTCCTGTTGCAATCCTCAGTGCCTGGTTCTGCACTCTGTCCAGGGTCTCTCGTGCATTCTTAGGTGCTGTAGTGAGTAATGCACTTCCGTATTCAAGTACAGGTCTAATATATGTTTTGTACGTAGTGGCAAGTACTTCTGTACGGGCACCCCAGTTCACCCCGGCGACTCTTTTCATTAATTTAAGTCTGCTTTTTGCCCCTTCACATATTTCCTCTATATGTTTAGCACCTGTCATCTTCTTGTCCATTGTCATACCCAGGTAGCATGGGTTCTCTTCCTTGTTGATGATCCCACTTCCATACTCTAACTTGAACTCGGGCACCGTTCTTCCAAGGGTGTGATAGTCGTATACCGTCTTCGTCATATTAACTTCCATCCCATTCATTTTTGACCATTCTTCTAGTGCTTTTAAAGCTTTGTTCATTTCCCGTTCCATGTCCTCTTTGTTATTACCTGTATACCATAGTACCACATCATCTGCCTACATTTTTAGCTTAACCTCACTTCTGTCTTGTATATACTTTACTAAATCATCAATATATATGATAAATAAGGTTGGACTTAAAACAGCACCTTGTGGCACTCCAGTCTTAGTCTGTCTATAGCGAGACTTCTTGTTGTTATACTTTACTCTGATAAAACGTTGGCTTAGAAACATTCTTGTCCATCTAGCTATGTTCTCTGGTACTTCAAGATTGTTCATTTTCTCTACGAGTTTATTGCGATCCACCAAGTCGAATGCTGACGTAAAGTCAATGTAAGTCACCAAAGTGGACATCTTCATGCTAAAACCTTCCTTTACATCTTGCTGTAAGTATGCTATTTGATCTATGGTACTTCTATTATTGCGGAAGCCCGCTTGATGTGGTGACAGTACATTATTTGTTTCTAGATAGGATTGTAGCCGGAAGTTCACCATATGTTCCATTAGCTTGGCCACCATGCTTGTTAACGATATGGGTCGGTAGCTTTCCACTTTACTGCCATCTTTGCCTTTCTTCAATAGAGGTGTTACCTCGGCCTTTCTCCACCCATCGGGTATGTTACCCTGCCATGTTAAATTGCACAAGTTCAAAATTGCCATCTTGCCAGTTTTGTCTAGGTTTTTCAGAAATTCAGGATGAATCATATCCACTCCTGGTGACTTCTTGTTCCTCAGCTTTTTCATAGCTTGCTCCAATTCACTGAATAGGAAAGGACCATTATAAGGGTCCAGCTCGTCTTCTATGTATGTTTTTCTGTCAATTTTTACATGTCCAAGAATCCTTCTGTTACTCTGATTAGCTATGTGCTTGCATATGGCCTCTGCCTTCTCTACATCTTCTACTAACTGTTTATTTATGTACACAATTGGTTCATTATCATTCACCCGTTTTTCGTTGTTACACAATTTAGAAAAGTATGCGTGGGCTCTACTTCCATCTTTTTTATAGTCAATCTTTTTGGCAAATTCTTCAAATGTTTTTCTCTTACTTTCCAGTATGCATCTTTTCAATTTGGCTTGGGCTTTTCTAAGCTTAACCATGTCTTCCATTTGTTGTGTTAACTCAGCTTTCTTCCTAGCCTTATCTCTCTCCTCCTTCAGAGTTTGTAATTCCTCATTCCAAAATGGTTTATACTTTCTAACTTTACCTCTAGGTATCCATTTTTTTTGCCGCATCCTGTATAATACATAGTATGTCCTTGTATTCTCTGTCCACATTTGTGCTTTCTACCCTTTCTTCAAAGTGCTTTTCTGTTTGGGCTCTATATTCCTTCCATTGTCCTTTCTTAAAATTTCCAGCTAGTTCTTTCATCCTTTTGTTCCCTTGGAACTCGTTTCTTTTTAATTAGGATTACTTTGTGACCTGCTCCCGTTGGAGACTCTAGATTGGTTTGCGTTAGATCGTCATACATACTTGAGTGGCAGAATACTAGGTCTGGTCTTGACTGACTCCCTCCGTACGCCAGAAATGTATAATATGGAGACGGTGTTCCCTCCAATAGCATTAATGGGGTACCGTCAACAAAGTCCTCCACCACTCTACCCACTCTACTGGTCTCTCTATAGCTCCACGCCTTGTTGGGTGCATTAAAGTCCCCAACAAGCACAGTGTCTTTGTCCAGATTAACTAGGCTTAAACCATTGGTCTCATTTAGTGGTGGGTTGTATGCAATGACATATTGTGTCTTAGAGTGTTGTTTCCAAACGTCAAGCTTCACCATTTCGAGTTTATCGTCATCATTCATCTCATGCAGAACTTGGAATCTTGCAGTAAGGCCTACCTTCACTCCAACCAGAATGCCTGAGGCAACTCTCCTAGCTCTGGGAAGGCCTAACTTTGATTTATTTTCTGTTATTAAAAAACATGTAAAAGTCTAAAAATTGAAGTTCATTAGAGCTTATAGACTACCGGTATTCTCCTTCATATCGACCGCTTACACCTTCTCCCCCCCCCCCCCTCCACCCATAAAAAAATATCCTCTTACAACATAGTCCCAAAGTACTTTTTAATAGAAACTGACGAACACAATCGTGAATTGATAGAAATAATTGATCTATGATCGACAGCGACACTAGGGCCCGGTTGACTTTTGTTTTTATTTTACCAATTGTTATCGAATTGTTTGTATTTAGTAGACCGTTAATTTTAAATATACAAATAATTGGACTATTCACTGTTAACCCACATGTATTTTTATTAAAACAAAAAGTAATATTTCGACTACTTCACAGCAACTTAACTTATCAACAACTTTTTTATTTCTTCATTGTTTGATAAAGACTGTTCTAAAGTAGTCAAAAATTACTTTTTATTTTAATAAAAATTTAATTAACAGTGATTAGTCCAATGATTTGTATTTTATTAAATACAATACCCGTTAGATAGTTTTATTTTGTTATAGACCGTTCGTAGATGTGTATATTAAAATTAATATAAAGCTTGGAAAGAATGTGCAATGTACGTAATGACTAGAGGAAGGCAATCGGAATAACGAGGTTGTCAACGGATAATTTACAGGTACCTACGTGACAACCAATACTAACAGTTGGAGCAATGAAGGGTCAGTTGGTACTTGGTAGCAAAAAATTAACAAAAATTAACATTAGCAAAAATGGAAAAGATATTAAGCTGTGTATCAGAAAGATCTAGGACAGGAGATGTTGAGATTGAATGTAGGGTTAAGGATGGAGATAATCCCAGACAAGAATTTCAAGCAGCGAAGGAAGGACATTTTATCGAAAAGAGGTTCAATTCCCGCTATAAGCAGAAGTTTTTTAACTTCTGATTTGGACTGATGTCCTCAATTCTTGACTTTGGAATTTGTAAACGGTGAGTTTGAAGCCGTCCTAGCAACGAGGCATATAATAAATTCTAACGTTGGTCTAAATCAGCCTTGTTGATTCTGGCGCTTTCCGTGGATGGAATCGTGTCCAGCTTAGATTGATTGGCGTTTCCTACATAAATATGCCGGTCTCTAGTTGGTCATTGTTTGCTCGTCGATGGTGTTGGCGCCTACAGGGTTGGCTTGGTCGGCTTTAAATTGAAACACTGAAAGTCAATTAGCTGTGACTGAGTGGGTCAACACTAAATAGTAAAAACGAATTTATTTGTTTATTTCCTGGTAAAACATTTACGAATTTGATTTTTTTGTAGCTTAACAAAAACTACCACTGTTGCAATATAGCTACTCAAGATAATGAGTGGTGATAAAACTAGGGTAAGGTGAAGGGCAATTACAAAAAACCAACGCTTTAAGCTGGATTCGAACCCGTATCCTCCTTGTCAGTGTCATTCTCTTTGGACCACCACCCATGAGCCACCGCAGATACAAGACGTTTGAAAGGGAGCAAGTGAACGAGTGAGTGAAGCTGTGGGAGGACAGAAAAGGTGGAATAAGTTGGTGAAGATGATGAGAAAGAATCACAGTCTGACTAGCTTAGCTATCAACAGTTTCATGCCCATGCAGTGGGAAACCACCACTCAACCCAACGAAGTTTAAATCAGGGATTGTAACCTTTATTCATAACGGTTCCGGTTCCTAATGTATAAAGGTTCCGTAAGAACCGGTTCTTAACGGTTCTTTACGGTTCTAGTTCCGTGCAAAGTCGTGACAAGTTGTAAATGTACAAATTTTGACTTTTGGACATTTAAGGTTAAAAATTTAAATTAAGTCATAAAAATAAAATAATTACAATAATATTTATCAATAATGTTGTGATGAATGATATAATTGGTAAGTTTCAAATAAAAAATTACAAAGAAAAATAATATAAGAGATTTCAATTCAGTTATTGATTGTGTGTTTCATGTAGGTATAGTTAATTTTTATTTAGTTTACTTTTTTATTAAAGATCGTATTAGTAGCCTATTCATCAAGTAGTAGAAGTAAAATGTTCACTGAGATTAATCTAGTCAAAGCTGAACAGCACATGTCTTTGCGGGCCGGGCCATATCGGACAGGATGTGACCCAGAAGGTGAGAAGACAAAAAATGTACACACAAAGAACTAGGCCTAAATAGTCAAACTAGTGAACGAATTTTCAGCCTTTTTATTGGAATATCATTCGAAAAGTTGAAATTTTAATTTTGTTGAAAATTAAAAGCAGATATTTTGGAACCTTTAAAAACCTTTAAGAATCTTTAAGAACCTTGTGTAATATAACGGTTTGGTTCTGGTTCCGGTTCCAAAGACCACCTGTACAAACGGTTCCGGTTCTACAATATGAAACGGTTTCAAACGGTTTCGGGTTCCGGTTCCAATCCCTGGTTTAAATCGAGTTTAAGATCATAAAGCATGATTATTATATCTAGTTGAGGTGATATATTGTGATAATGAAGAACAATGACATTTTAAAAAAATCATAATTAGAGTCTACCCACTCAGACACTAAATTAATTAAATTTTAAGGATGATTATTTCTTTATAAATAATCCCCCTCCTTGCAAAGTCCCTCCTATAACCTATTGATTGGGGGGGGGAGTGCGCCACTCCCCCCAATAATTTCCTTGTTTTCATTTTTTTTCTATTAACAACCCACAGTCACAGTTGCACTTTACTCAAATTATCACTACTTAAAAAATAATTTAATAATCATTACTTTATAAAACTAATAGGGTAATGTACTCGTGGGTAATTTCTTATTAGAAGACACGAGATTTAAAAAAAAAATTGTTGATGTTAGTTTTTGCCAGTAGTTTGAAATTAATTTACATGACAATTAAATTATCTAACTAGGAAGCTTTGCAAATGCTTTTTCTGGCGCGTTGTTGGATGAGCGTAACTGTGCATAGAGCTGCCATGTGCTATTCGGCACCAAAAAGCACACTAGCGCGGCCCTGTTGGCGGAACGTAGAACCCGAGCAGTAGTGATCACTCAGGTAGACACAGCGGCAAATAACGTGGAAGAACGTGTAGATGTAACTAAAAAGTTGAGTTTTAAGCGTAATACGTTTTGTTTACGGATGTTGAACGTTAGAAATAAAATAAAGAAATATTTGTGCTATGGTTTTCACAAGAAAACAAATTTTAAATGAAAGAATGGGGCCTGTAAGTGCACCATAAAGTGGACACCTGACGCAAGGGTTATGTCTCGAATGGTTAAGCATTGGCCTACATTTCTCTTTTAAAATACAACTCTTTACACTTAAATAACAACTTTTAAATTATCCTGATCTCAATTTAAATTTTGGTAGGGCCTACTCTTAATAAAAACATTATTCTTACATTTAAGTACAGGGATAAAGTCCGAAAACATATAGTCAGAAGACAGTGTGGTGTCACCCACTGAGTTTTCCCATTGTGTTTGATAGATTTATTATTTATTTATGTTCATTTTTTAATACTTATTGTTTTTTGCCCGTCACCGACACTCATATTAAATCGCGTTTTACAATTTCAGACGATAATTTTAATTCATGCTTATGCCAATAGGCTATCACACCGTTCCCAATTGTTACACATACATGCCTACATAGTACATTGGCTTACATTCAATTTGTTTCGTATGTGATGGGCTATAGGGATTTAAAGTAAAATCCAGGGGCAGCACCGTCGGTGGGCGTAACGTGCATCATGGCCGGCCGGAGTAGCATTAGGAGTAGTCCTTCCCTAAGCTTCTGTCTATAAACTGACGATTTGAATGCTCAATAATCAATCGTTGGTGAATGTTGTGATATGCAATTAGGATATATATTAATGTTATGACATTAGTTAGCCTATTGTGATGTTCAAAGTCATCCTGCAACTCTTTGAAATATATTTATTTCCTTTTCCGAAGAGTCAATTTAGGCCTACTTTTACCGATCGGTCCCGATTTGATTTCCTACAATACCAGATAGTTCCGGGCCATGTGTGACAAAATTATAGGACATTATTTTACTTGCATCCGTGTAATTTCTAATAAACTAGACCTACAGCCATTTCGTTAACCCATTTATTCGGAAAAAGCTGTTTCCCGTAACCTAACGTACGTCGTTGGTGGTGCTAAACTCGGAAACTCGCAGCTAGGGCCTAGGGCCTAGGCCCTCCTACGGAACGCCTAGATCTCTCTGAGAAACAATTTCGTGCACAAAATTGCTATCAGTATCTTTTCTCCATGGGCGTAATATTAATGGTATTGATCAGCGTTAGTTTATATTAAATACGTTGCCGAGCAGGCTCGAAAATATCAAACAAATGATTGATTGGTTTGTGTACACACGCCCACTTATAGGCCTAGAAATGAACGAACTCATGACAAGTTAATGCTCCATCATCACGTGTTTTTAACAATCTTGCAATTTTATTTCATTCATAGATAGTTTTAAAAATGTTACACTATTTAAACGTCACCTACAGTATTTTTTCACGATTTCACTGACAAAAACATCCTACATTGAGAGCTGTGTGTAGGCCTATAGGCCTACACACGCCCACTTGTAGGCCTAAAAATGAACGAACTCATGACAAGCTGATGCTCCATCATCACGTGTTTTTAACAATCTTACCATTTTATTTCATTCATAGATAGTTTAATTATAATCTTATACTATTTAAACGTCCCCTACAATATTTTTCCCCGATTAAACCGACGAAAACATCCTACCCTACTCCGGGTTACTTCAAATGTTATCGTCCCCGAAGTTCAACTTTCACGCTTATTTTCATTAACATTTTCCTATCTAGGATGTATACGATGTGGCTACAGATATTCCACTAGACTTACAAACTCAATTTCAGAAATTGGTGGTGTAGTTTTGTCTTTATTGAGTGTTTATTTCAGTCGTGATCCATTGCAAGTGCCATAGGAAAACATACTTATAAGTGGCCATATCTCAACTTAATGCTACTCCGGCGGGTTCGCGCTTCGCTCACCAGATGTCAGCCACTTTGCTTTTAAATCCGAATCTCAAAATGACTACACTGTAGTGCGTTTTTATCAACAACAAAAAAGGTAGGCCTATGAATAGTAATAAATTTGGAAAAATCGATTTCAATGAACATTTTTCATAAATACCAATTTCTGCAGCCAAGTATTTTTAAAAGTTTCGTCATGTTCTGAATAAAGCACACTTTGTCTATGATTACAAATTGACAACATACGGATTATAGCATAGATGTAGGCCTAATTTATTGACATTTTCAGGGAATATGATGAAAATAATACAAGTTGTATACTATTGTTATAACATTATCGCGGGAAAACGTTAAATATTGCACCTTGCACTCGTTCAGTGTTATATCAATTTGTTGCAAAATATTTGTTGATACAACAATCAGACTCGTTTCACTTTAAAAACTTAACATTCTAAATTCAAATTTGGTAATAATTCCTTGGGCCAATACCAATTTCGGCGGGCAACTTTACTTATAGTAGTAAGTAAATAATAAATAATAATCTGCTTATGAATTATTTTCTGGATATTCTTACGCTCAAACATAATAATATACCATATGATATCATTATATAATATTTTACATTTCATCTCTATCCCATTCAGAAATCTAGGAATAGGAAGGTTCAATTTTGGCTATAGTTGGCCTACCTACGCAATTAGTACACCTACTTGTGGTTGTATAAGAGCATAAAAAATGCAAACCGTAGATGAAAATATACATCTTATTTAATGCGTGTGCGAGAAAGGTAAATGTGAGTGAACAGATCGGAAATAATCCCCGAATTGTCATAATCGGTGCGACTAACACACGTTAGCGCCATATACGCTCCAGCCCGGAATCACAATTACCCCAGCCATGTTGTGACGTAGCGCGCCGCCAGTGCTGCGATCTACATGTCGTTTTGGTGCCGAATACAGATGGTATTTAAATTGATTTTGTTTTCTCATTGTTATGGCTTGCGAGACACGCTTGGTAATATTGTTTTAATTTTTACGACGACGACATGAGGATCAGGGGCGCACATTACATTACACACTATATTACAATCGAATAAAGCATGTAAGATATAAGTCGAAGAAATTTTGAAAAAAGCGTAAAATTGCTATTTTCATGAGAAATAATTTTTCGATTGCGCTCAAATTTCACACGAATATATTAATTAATAAAATTAATGTTCTGTGAAAAATCATTACAATCGGAAAAGCATGTGGGTGTTGTAAGTCGAAGAAATTCTTTAAAAATCGAAAACAATCGTAAAATTGCGATTTTCACGAGAAATAATTTTTTGATTGCGCTCAAAAACGTGGCAGTTCTAAGTTCAGAGATTTCGAAGGCCTCCAGAAAATTCCATCGCAATTGGAGTATCGGTTTAGCCGGAATCGTATTAACAAACACACAAAAATACATACAGAAAATAAAGAATTAAAAAAACATTCCGGATATTTTCTCCAGTGTGGAAGAATGGAATCTTTGCTTCGCTGGCTACGCTTATCCAATTATTGTGAAGTGTTTCATTTCCTTCTTTTGTCAGAGCCCAATAAAAATGGCGAATTTACTTATAGAACAGTAATAAATAGTTTTCAACTGCATTTTAGAGCAGTCTTGAAAATTTATTAAAAAAAAGCACACTGATTTGCATCAAAATTACCTTGTAATTGAAAAAATATGTAGGGACAATACTCTCAGAGCCCCGCCCTAAATTCGATCATTTGAATCTTGCCTTTATATTGTCCAAAATCATCAGTAACAACCAAACGTGTCTGCTATGCTAAATTGAAAATGATCAAACGTTATTATTAGGGGTGGGCGAACGTTCGAAAACTCGAGCCAGAGCCGAGCTTTTTTTGAAGTTCGGCTCGGCTCAGGCTCGACTTTTTAGGCTCGAGTTCGGTTGTTATCAAATCTTCGAACTTTAAACGAACTTTGTCTTGAAATTACGCCAAAAACTGATTTATACATCATTCGCGTAATAAAACAACAAAGCAGCGATCGCCATACTGGATATTTCTTAACAGCTGATTTTCCAAGTTCCAGCGCCTTGAAAAGTTCTCGTTTTGTCACGCCATGACGTCATGACGAAGCTATCTGTTAGAAGGCGGTGCGCATCTGTGATTGGCTCGATCGTCACAATTCACACTCGTCGTGCAGGGTTGGCAACATAAGAAACACAAACTAGAAATTTTGCTTCTTGATCTACGAAGTACCAACAATTGAAACTTAACGGCGGAAAATTTGAAAATACGCAAAATTTGAAAAAATAGTTTGAAATAATTGAATTTTTTATGACGAAATGGAGCCTTTATTTTGAGCTTTTATATTTAAATTAAAGATTTTTTATAACTTTTTATATGAAAAATTTATATATGTCTATTCATACAGAATAATAATGGATTTTCAAAAGTTCGGCTCGAGTTCGAAGTTCGAAAATTTTTGGTTCAAAAGTTCGAGTTCGGCTCGAAAGTCAAAAACCCAGGTTTGCCCACCCCTAGTTATTATGTTGCCATGAATGCTGTGAATTGTAAGCTCGACATGACGAGAAAACAAATTGACGGCACACAAACTACACTGCTTGGGTATTGCATTCAGCCTAACGCTTTTTTCTAAAACGCACCAAATGCACTCAAAAAATCTGATTTTCAAAATTTTTGCCTGCAGCGCTATTTATGGGAGGCTCCGCCCCCCCATACCCTCGTGCTTAGTCCCTTTCCCACGAAAGTACTTGCGCCCCCCCAATGTCCAATCTCTAGTGACGCTCCTCTAGCCATACAATCTTAAACCACCCTGCTCGCTCCCCTTAAACTTCTCAAAACAGAGCTTACAGACTATTCCCCTTCCTAACAACCTCCTGCCCCTGCTCCCCTCCCCACAAATCCTCTGCCAACATGGTCCCCCAAGTAGGCTACTTTTTATATAGAAACTGAATTGAAATAATTGATCTTTGATCGACATCAACATGTGGGCTCAATTTATTTTTAAGCAAGCGAAGCGAGCGTTTCCATTTGACTCTGCCGGAAAAATTAGTCACTGGTTTTGTTTTTTTGTTTGTTTGTATGTCTCGCCATATCGTTCGAACGGAGGCTCGGATCGATTTGAAATTTTAACCATCCGCAAGCTTTGTTCTCCATTGAATGCCATTAGTTTTGTGGCAAAATCGTTTAAAAAGTTAAAAAGTTACATTAAAGTTAATGAAGTTTTTTTTTCAAACTAAACGGCGACAAAATCTGAGGTGGCCAAATCATTTAGAATGTCCGTCCGGTCACGAATATATTAATTTTATTTTGATTCAATAAGTAGTGTAAATGGAAATCACATTATAACAAAAGTAACGTTGTCATGGCAACGAAAAGACGCACAAAGTTTCTAATGCACTGCCACCAGAAGTAATCAAAATACTTTCGAGGAAGCAGTGTATTATTTGTCACCAAAGTGTTTAAATAGTTTTCCCAAGGAGTCAAGGTCCTCTAGATGGCGGTGGATTTTATCCACAAAGTAAAGGTTGCACACGGGTTTACTCAAATACCTTGGCAATAATAAATAATTAATAAAACCCTGTGGACAGCGAACGTCGCAAATTTTAAAATTTAAAAAAATGTGCAATGAGGGTCAAGCTTTAGCACGTGCTTGCTTATCAACGCGTCCAACTGAGCGTTTCCTAGTTTAATTATATATTGCCCAGATTGTTATAAATAAATAAATAAATAAATAAATTGTATTTAGAGTCTACCCACTCAGTTATATAACTGATTTTCAGTGGGGGACTTTAAATCAAAGCGACCAAGCCAACCCTGTAGGCCCCGACGCAATCGACGAGTGAGCGATAACCAACCAAAGATCGATATTTTTAATAGGAAATATAGCAATCAGTGGTATGGACAGTGCGAACACCCGCAGATCAACGCCAGAATCAACAAGGCCGATTCAGCACAACTCTGGATTTATTATGTGCTTCGTTGCTAAGACGGCTCCAAAGTCACCGTTTACTAACTCCTACGACAAGAACTGATGGACTTAAGTCCAAATCAGAAGTTAAAAAGCTTCTGACTTTAGCGGGAATCGAACCCTGGACCTTCTGCATTGGAAGCAGATACGCTAACCACAAGACCAACGAGCCACACACAAGACCAACGAAAAAAAAAAAGAAAAAAAAGAAGAAACGCAGAGTCTAATGAATCGTTTGTAGGTATATAGGCCTATAATTAATAAATTAATTTTAACATATAATAAATTTTGTAAAGCATATTACGGCCTATATATAAAGTTGCATCATAGTACCACTACCTTTTTCAATATAAATTAAGCACTGATTGAGACAATCCCAGACAAGAAGTTGAAGCAGCAAAGGAAGGAAAATGTATAGAGACAAATAGAAATGACTGGTACAACATTTAATTTGATTTTGTTGCTTAACGTTTCTATTATTGCAATATTGCCATTCGAGACGATGAGTGGTGATAAGACGAGGCTAAAGTGATACTACAAAAAACCTATGCCTTATGCGGGATTCGAACCCGCGTCCTCCCGTGTCATAGTCATAAGCTTCCGACCAGCGCCTCAATCGTATGAGCCACGACGTTGGAAAGGGAAATGAATCGTGAGAGCAAGTGAAGCTGTGAGAGGACAGAAAAGAGTGGAAGAAGTTGGTACAGATCAAGATGGGGAAGAAACGCAGAGTAATGAGCATAGTTATTAGTTAACGATAGTTTTGTGCCCTAAATAGCAGATGAAAATTACCACTCAAACCGACGCAATTGGAATCGAGTTAAAAATCATGAAGCACGATTGTTACATCTAGTGGCAAGACACCATCGACGAGCGAACAATGTCCGACTTGAGACCAGTATTTTAACTACGCCCAAACAAGCTGGACTCGATTCCACCCACGGACGGCACCAGAATCAACAAAGCTAATTCGGAACCACCTTAGATTTGCGTGTGGCGTTGCTAGGAAGGCTGTGTAACATTAACACATTCCCAAGCCAAGAATTGATGGACTTATGTCTGCATCCGAGGTTCCAAACCTCATGCCTATAGAGGGATTCGAACCCTGGACCTTCTGCAAAACCAACTGACCACATCAACAACATCTAACGAGATTCGAACCCTTGATATCATTTATATCAGTACATATTTTAAATTGTTACAGAAAATACAATAGGTATTTCATATATGCTGTAAATCCCTTCTTACATTTTACACCAATTTTTTTACTTATGATTATACTAGGCCTACTACTAATGATAATTTGGCAAACTCCTCGAGTTTTGCTTGTACTATTGAACTTGATTCCAATTTAAGAAATAGAAGTCAACTGTAGTACCTAGGCCTCAAACTAAGGATAGTTTTTTACATCATTTTAGTGTATGTCCTAGATTGCATGAGGGATTAACAGCATAATGAAACTAGACGTTTAAAAAAATAAATGGAATTGACTTACCAACAGTGATTTGAACTCTGCTTGCGGGGATGCTTGGGCCTGGAGCTTCGTGTTTTAGGCACGGACTCAGTCTTGCGGTGGGCGGAGGAGACGTGGGCAGCAGGGTTTCATCCGAGATCAGTATTACATCTGGAAAGGAGAAAATAACATTCTACGAAGTGCTGTTTCAGTAAGAGTATAACAAATTAACCAAAGCACTGTATAACTAATTACAACTGGAGCCTACAGTTTTCATTGACAAATTAACAAAAATTAAGATCAGAGGTGGGCTACTAGAAACTGGTTGATGCTAGACACAGTTGTTAAAGAAACTTCTAGTTTTCTGAATGTTTAAAATTCATGATCCAATAGGTTTACTAAAATTACACTATTATGTTATAAATTATAGCATCAGTACGAAGTTTATGTCACAAAAATATCTCAAACTTACCTAGGGCCTTAACGCCGGCACTCTTGCACGTTGACGTGACGGTGCAGAAGTCTTGAGCTGAGCCGCTGAGAGGAGAGTTGTACAGGACCACCCGGTACAGATGACCTTCCTTCTTTGAGACAAGCACAATATTCCGGCATACTACGGAAGACAGAAACAAGATCGGTGAGATATAGAAACGTACGTCGGGAAATGGTGGCTTTGTACACACGACTTTCTAAAAGAATTATCACAATTGAGTTATAAAGAATAACTGGTTTTGAACCTGAAGGGCAGGATAGAGATGGTCGATGTCGATTCATTCGATTAATTGATTTATCGATTTTCTCTGATCAAACGATTCGATTAATTGACGTTATTTTAAGAATCGATTTGTAGGCTGAGTCGATCATTTTCCTTCGAATCGAGACTTACGATTTTTACTAGGGCTGAGCTATGACATCTTTCAATTATGGATATCACACGAAAAATTTTGATATGATATCGATATGCATTTTTTTTTTTTTTTTTAAAATAGTAAAAAATAAAAAACTTTAAAAGAGTGGCGTATTTTTAATAATTTGTGGAAAAAGAGGGTTGATAAGGTATCACCAAAAATGCGTTTAACGATTTTTACTATTTATGATCCGGCACATTTACCATATGTAACCTACCAGCCAGGATTAATTTAATTTCGACTGCCTACCCGGCACCTCCATCAAAATTACAAAATTTTGCATTTTTTGTGAATTTCGATATTTTGATATGAAGCCAAACAGGCTATCGATATCGAAAATGTTCTCACTATCTATATAGTATCGAAATATCGTTTTTTTTTGCCCAGCCCTAATTTTTACCCCTTTTTTTAAAGCAGAATCTGGAAAAATTGTAGCTCTTCTTTGACGTGCCCAACAGACTTTTCAGAGAACGGAAAATGTGAATGCAGCAAATAGGCATGCAAAGGTTTGTTGACTACAAGGATGGAAATGGAAATAAGTTTTCCCTCAGTTACCTCTACACTCAACTCATTAATTTGTCAAACCCTTTATAAATCGATTTATTGATATTTAAAAAAAAACAATGAATCAAATCGAATAATAAAATATTGAATCATTACAGTGAATCAATATTTCATACAAAAGTGCCTATCTCTAGGGCAGGGTTTGATGCATAATCAACAATGGTCACTAGGCCTGCATTAATTACCTACTGTGCTTTTAGGTGGAACTATGGTGTACAGAGTAGAACTTGTAAATTAATTTGTACAATCTATCACCATACTTGAGGAAGTAGGTCTAAGTAAAATTCAACTAAATTCAATTCCAAAAATATGTCTAACGCGACTTTGTTGATAGCATAATTCAAGGTTTGCAATCAAGCGAGTGACTATGTGTACTCAGTTTAATGTGCATTAATTGAATCAAAGTTTTGTTTTGTGTTACGGGTAAATCAATTTAAGGTTTTAGGGCACACAACACCATGGTTATTTGTGCCCTTCATATAGTAGCATACCGTAGAAATCTAATCAACAGTTAACGCAATAAGTAGGAATTAAATAAAATTATATTTTTGAAATAAAATTTAAAATTTAAATCAAATTTAGAACATTTATCAATGCAATTGAGAATAAAGTTGTTTAAATGCTGTGTAATTTTCAGGTTTTACAATAGTTTGCACTTGCTAATTTAGTTTCAAGAGTTTCAAATTTTGTAAGATTTCATTTCAAAAGTTCCTTCCGAAAGTATAATGAACGGCTGCATGTTAAAATTGCTGAAAAATAGAATTACTCACCAAAGAAACAAGCGACTAATATTGCCGACTTCAAGTCCCGAGGTAAGCTTGAGCTCGGAGAAAAGATCGCAGACTTGTTCAAGGTGGTGTTCGGTCTTCAAGTCCAAGTCTTGATAATTCGCTGTGTAGCGGAAACCCAACACCAAATTATTTAGGTACTGAAAAAATAGAAAAACAAAATATATTATTGGAAGTCTAAAATTTAATTGTCATAAAAACAAAACCAGATGCTCTTCTTCATCCTAACCTATAGCAACCAAGATGAACTTTCATTTGGGTCTAGAGCCTATTACCTAGATACCGGTTATTTTACAAAACATTAAATATCACTTTAAAAAATAAATAAATAAATAAATAAATTGTATTTAAAGTCTACCTAGGCCTACTCAGTTATATAACTGATTTTTCGTGGGGGACAGAAAATCAAGGCGACCAAGCCAACCCAGTAGGCCCAGACGCAATCGACGAGTGAGCGATAACCAACCAAAGATCGATATTTTTAATAGGAAATAATTATAGCAATCAGTGGTAGGGAAAGTGCGAGCACCCGCGGAACAACGCCAGAATCAACAAGGCAGATTCAGAACAACTCTGAATTTATTATGTGCTTCGTTGCTAGGACGGCTCCAAAGTCACAGTTTACAAACTCCTAAGACAAAAACTGATGGACTTAAATCCAAATCAGAAGTTAAAAAACTTTTGACTTCGGCTGGAATCGAACCCTGGACCTTCTGCATTGGAAGCAGATACACTAACCACCAGACCTACGAGCCTCACAAATAAGAAAATTAATTAAGAGAAGCTCAACCAAAATTAGGGTTGCACACGATCGATATTGTTGATCGATAATCAATATTGGATAAAATCTCGATAACCAATAATCAAAAGTCATTATCGATAATAGAAATATCAATAATTGGTTGAAAACAGCCCGCTTGGGCAGAAAGAGATAGGCCTAGGTCACATGGTGTCTTGCTAGAGATGTATGTTTGGGAGCAAACTTATAGCCGATAGAGGGAGGCAAAAACAAAGACAGCACTGACAGAACGAGGCAGCGTGTGGCATGTTGTTTTGAATTTCATTTACCATTTGAGATTGCATCTATGTCGGAACGGGCTGGATTTTTTATTGGTAATATTGATATTATCGATAATATCAATTCGATAATGGCATTACCATTTCGATAATCGATAATGAAAAAGTATCGATGTGCATCCCGAACCAAAATTACTTAAATTTTAGTTTAAACTTAAAAATGTTTTAATTTAATATCAATTTAATTATACACCATGTTTCTATAACAACTCACTGAACAGGCAAGGTACACAGTATGTACCGGTACGCTAGAATCATTAGTAGGACTAGGCCTAACAATGAGCTTTTGTTTTGCAAGATGTTTTTTAACCAATTGATATTTTGAATTAATTAACACAATAGAATTCACTCACCGAAGAACTTGATGCCAACAACTCTTGCAATTCTGACGTGTCGGCGAAGAAGTCTTAAAACTGATTCAGTCGGCACCGATACGGAACGGGACAGACGAGCGAAGGAGCGAGTGGCGTCCAGAGCAGGAGTTGTAGCCGTCCTCAAACGTAATTACCAACTGCGCATGAAAATTAAAAATAACCTCAGTAAACACAATACATAAACTGTATCACATTAGGAATGTGTGAGAAGAAGGGGGTGAGGGAGGGATTAACTTATCAAGTTACATTTATAATCAATTACTATATTGCAAGGCTTAAAATTTAAAATATCAACATAATTAATACTAGCATGACAGGTTCAGATTTGAGGTTGCCTTAATAATGCATCCATCAGGACCTGAACCACAGCCCTTCTGCATTGCAACCAGGAACAATCCAAAGAACAGCTGTCACAATATCAGATTAACTTTAAATAATAAATAAGTCCAGCTTAGGGCCTATATTTTAATCACCTAATGCAAATTAATAAATAATACAACCAAAATAAATTAAGAGTTCGAATGCCCTACTTGCTTACCTATCAAGTGTCACTGTCAGCTGTTTGGAGGTCCTGACGTCACGAGGCGGTCAGCTGATAGCTACGCTGGGCGAGCGAGTCATCCCCACCACAGGCTGTTGTTGCATAAGGCGCGGGTGGCATTCCTGGCTGTAAGATAAGAGAACACACTGATAACACTTACAGAAAACATCTTAGCTTGACCAGCACAATGTCATGGTTATCAAAGGAGGGCTAGACGAGCGCGTAATAGTGGCAAAGATAGTTCCTTGGGACAATTATTCAGTTGTTGATAGCACAGAAAAGAAGTTGAACTGGTATAATCTTAAGTAGAAATGTCCAACAATGAAATTAAGTAAATAGGGTAAAAGTAGCTAGTGAAGTTTAGAATGGACGGTAGAACACTGGGCGCTTGAAAACTGGACAGATCCTAGCTGTAATGTGATGTAGGTCTACGGTATTCTAAAGGACGCGCAGAGGTCATGCACTTGCCGAGCATTCATGTAGAGGAGGGACGCACCCTGATCTATGGTTTGGATGAATTTACCTTACGACACGAAGAAAACTAATTACCGTACTCTATTTGCGAACGAATGTTTAGTTAGGAATTTCTATTGATTGACTGATGGACTTTGTGGCAAAACGACGCAACCATTGATATGATAGCAAGGAAACCGAACGCCAAATTCCGTTCAAAGCACTAAACCACCTAGCTACATTGCTCCCTTCACCTCTTATTCTTATCTTTATGCTGATAATGAACAATTAAATTCAGTAAAATGAACACGCACGCTGTGAACGATCTATCTGAAATTTTGCACGACCTTGCATGACCTTTTGCATGACCTTGAAGTAAAATGAATCTGAAAACGAAGCTCGTGTGAAAATAATCAAGCTAGGGTGCTCTATTATGCAAATGTGCTAAAGCGAGCAGCATATTATTATAGCTTAGCGAATACGTACGTAGAACGCCAGCTAGGATTGCACTGCTAGCCCCATAAAACTACGTGGAATGTGAATAATGAAACCACAGTTTTAAGAAAATCCGAAATAAAGTGGAAACAATAAAAAAATATTAAAGAACACGCTGAAACTCACTGCGTAGGGCTGATGTGAATGCAATGCAACTACGGCAGAAAGCAAGCCACATCATGGGGCTCTCATGAAGTTAGATACCGACCGGCGACCGGTAATGAATGATTATAAACTACGTTTTTAAGTAAATATGGTAGATAAAAGGCTTTAATCATGAAGGAAGAGCGTAGGGCTAATGCAAAAGGTATTGAAAACATGCAAGTAGACATAGCCATTATCTTACCTTGCTGATAGCAAATTTCCACGTATCTGTCTGGCGAGCAACTGACGGAGGCGAGCGTAGTCTCGTACAGGGAACTGCAAGATTGCCTAGCCGGAACCGGAAATAAACGCCCACTTTTATAGGTTGGAGCATGGGTTGGAGGCTTTGCTATACCCATAGAGCTCAGTGGCTAGACCACGTGCACGTAGAAATGATATTATATTATTTTGATACTTTATTTAGCTTGATATAATTATTTTATTGAATGTATTATAATGACAGTTTAAAATTTTATAATTATGTTTCATATTGTTTCTCGACAAAACTTGTATTATTTGAATGTTTGGTCAGACAAAAGCGCCAAGTTTAAAATAAAGACAATTATTATTATTATACATGTCGGTTTATTTTTTTAATAATAATATTTAATACAATTCAGAAGTTAAAAATCCATTCCGACTTCTTTTTAACTTCTGAATTGTATTAAATATTAACAATTCCACCTACGGGAGTGTTTCCCGACTAACCAAATCGAGATCTAAAATAGTAAGTGGGCGCACTGGGTGTACGCACGGCGATCTTTATCATTGACATGGGGGGAGGGGGGGGGGGGCGCAACGAGGTTTAAGCAGTGGTGTCTTAAAAAACAATGTCTATGGGGGTAAACCCCTTTTCTCTGGAAAAGTACATCATTTCTTTCAATGGGGGGTCTGGAGGGTAGCCCCCCAGCCAATTTTTCGATTCGTGCAGTGTGATTACATGTTGTGCTAATCTATCAGCTAGCAGTAACGCCTTCAAAGTCCAACTCGTTACCTTCCCGTGGTTTGGCCTGTGAGTAGGGGAGTAGTGTATTCCCCAAAACTAAGGGCGAGTTCTGGCCGGTTGGGTTGCGTGTTGCAAAGAGAGCTCTCGCGCAACTTTTTATCACACCTTTCTTCATTCACACAGCCTCACTCATATTTATTTTCTTCTTTCACTTTTTTCTTCTCCATACTTGCCGGCCCTCTCTGCAACGAGCACTCCTCCGTTCCCACCCAGTTAAACCCATCCTATCCAACATCCTCACTCCTTCCCATATACCCCCCGCGTCTTCCCTTACGTTCCTCCCTTTGGAGGGAAGAAAAAATGGTGGTAATCCACAATTATGGCAAAATAAAATTTGGAAGATTCCAATACACTTGAAATGGTCACTGATAACTCTACTGTTGAGTGCCCTAAAACAACATTAACTAACTAGTAACGCATACAAGAATTTATGAACGGGGGGTGGGGAGGTTATGAGCTTTGACAAGGTCTCCGTAAAAATGTTATGTTCCGATCAAGAAAATCCTCTTTTTTAATCGTGTTTTGCCAAAGCATTAGATATTGTATTGTATAGTTATATTAGTATTTAAAATCAAATATTATCTTTATTTACCTAATTCCGAAGGCCCACATTATTTTGTTCGCGTTGCAAATTGCTAGAAATATGGGACCTTTGCTAGAACACTATTTGTCTCCTTCAACCCCTTTCTTTGTTATCATCAACTCCATGTACTCAATAAGCTATAGCTCACGAAACAAACAACAGCTTTCATAATCTTTGAGTTTAACTTTTGTGATTATCATTACTATAATGACTTACTCTCTGTCGTAGTTTCCGGTAGTTAATTATTCCACCTGTGTGCGCGTGCGTGCGTGCGTGTGCGTGTGCGTGCGTGTGTGTTACTTCGCTCTACGTGGCGCCCTAAGGGAGAACCGCAATTTAATTTAGCCTCAACTTCTAGGTACATAAAATCATTTAGCCGCGTGCGTCTCGGAAGCTCGCAAATCCGCCCTCAAAGTGGGAGTACGTTGGCGAAACTGTGCACGTACATTCAACCACAGAAGAGTGGAGACCTAAGAGAGAGTGTCACGTGACGTCTGCGCAGTCACGTGACATGCTGGCGTTGGTCCGTTACCAGACACAGACAATAACTTAAGATTTCCCAGGGGGGTTTCCTCAGTCAAATGGCGATTGCTGCGATATGTAGATTCAATAGCCCTATGACATACCCAGACATCATGATTTTACATTATCCTGGATTTGTTTTTATTTATTTATTTATTTATTTATTTATTTATTTATTTATTTATTTATTTATTTATTTATTTATTTATTCAGATTTCAGATTTAGCACGCTTTATTCAACTTCATTGATACAAAAAAATACATAACATAGAAAAAACAATCATTGATTTACATATGAAGGTGAATGCCCACATGAGCAAGGCTTGTGTTGTGGGCGCATAATATTTTGTGGTGATTCAGGTTAAGATGGCAGATGACGTTGAATTTTTGTAGTATTCAATGAAAGTATATAAAATTAATGTACATATGTGTATAAATAAAGTACTATATAGTGTACAGTGTATAAAATATATATAAATGGTACCATTATAGTAGGCGTTATTGAGGCTACTTATAAAATGGATTCTTAGTGTTACATTTTTTTTTTTGAAAAAAACTTGTTCTATAACTGAGTGGGTAGACTCTAAATAAAATTTATTTATTTATTTATTTATTATTACTAACTTATTTTTATAGGAATATAATACAAACTTGTGCTTTAAAATTACTTATTATAGAGCTATTTTATTAAACACAAAGTAATATCCTAGTTGACCTAGGTGTAGAATATTGTGATTATAATTTTGTAACATAGGATGGATCATTATTGGTTTATCTAGAAACTATTAACTTACATTATACTAACTTAACATTAAACTGAACTAAATAGGCTTACTTTGAAGCCTACATTACATATAGAATTACTTTTCAGAGATCATCATAAATTAATGTATCTAAGTGTGCTACTTTGTTCTAATTTTTATTAAAATTTCCTAGTATTTGTTTTTAAGGGGCTTGATACAAGTTACGTTGTTAATAAGATTTGATATATATTCTCTGCCTACTTGGAACACCCATTCTTTCATTTTTCGTTTGAAAGAGTGTTTATGGTGTGCACGTATAGTAGCAGGGATGACATTGAATATTTTGGGGCCTAGGAAGTACCCATGGCGTTGGCCAATACTCTTAGTTTTCCTAGGAATGGCCAAGTTACCATTTTTCTTGCTTCTTGTTGAGATGCAATCAGTATTTTCTTCAGGACTTGTCATGGGGAGAGAATGTAAGTGGATCATTAGGGAAACAGTATACATTTGCCTAATGTCCATTAATTTGTGATTCTTGAGAATGTTTTTGGTTTTCTAGTGAGTATTTTTATTAGGTATTTTTGGATTAGGTCTAGGCCTAAGGTTCTAGATGAACATTCCTTATGCCACCCCATTCTAGTATACCATATTGTATCTTTGAGCAAATAAGTGCATAATGTACCAGCTAAAGTGTGTGAGTATTTAATACGTTTCTGAGTCTATAAAACATAAGGGTGCAGAACCGTAGGTGTGTACATGTGTCTTTTATTTGGTATTTCCAGTTAAGGTGACAATCCATTGTTATACCTAGGTACTTGGCACTTGTTTTTCTTTCAATACTATAGCATTTACATGCGTTGGGTATGCTGCAATTTCTAGTGTGAATCTTAAGATTACATAGGTAATTATTTAGTCACAAGTATGAAGTAATGAAGGAAAGACGCACACAAGAATCTAAATAGCTTTTTAGTACAAATGATGATTAATATAAATTGTGCTTGGAAAGGTTTCTACCTCCACTTTCCAACGAATCAAGGAGTTTAGAATGCTTTCTAGTTTAATGATACGTCCAAGCGTTATGGTAGTTGGCACTTTCGTACAACATTAATGAATGTGTAGATAAATACAATCTTACACACTCTTGGCTAGGTAGCTATACAATACAAATTAAGGATGCATTACTGTCATTGCGCTGATAAGCGAGGAAAAGAGTTCGATCCACGCATTGGGACCTTCCGCTTACAAAAAAAATATACACATAGTCTAAAATATGTGTCCTGACCGGGGATCGAGCCCGGGTCCTCTGTCCTTACGTAGCGATGCTTTACCAAGTAAGCTATCGGGCCACTGAGTAGTACATCACAAGTCGTTAGGCGAGTGAGCGAGTCATGTGTTGAGTATCCGGGAACATAAGGTGTGTGTACATGTAGGGTTTTGAGGTTAAGTTGGTAGAAGGGCGCGTCAACTGATAGGACCATAATGCACCACTCTAGCCTATGATAGGCTAAGGAGGAAAAGACCCATGCTGGATCCAGCCTAAAGTTGAGGGTAGGGAGGAAATAGAATGTTACCGGGTACTCAACACATGACTCGCTCACTCGTCTAACAACGACTTTGGAGCTATCCTAGTGTACAACCAATAAATAATACTGATACTATACTATCTTCACTTTTCACATCGTTAAATACAAATAAATAATCAATTAGTCTAGGTCCTACACTTTTTTTATTATCACACATAAAGAATATAGTCAACTCTTTACCAATCAACCTGTAAGACCTTGGTTTCATAATCATGATTGCTAGGCCTAGCAAACAAGTGTTCTCATCAACATATTTAAGTTAATTTTGATTTAATTTAGTCTATTAATACATTAGTTACGATATCCAATGGAAACTTCTTTAAACCCCTCAGCTCGAAGCATCTAGACGACAAATTTGTCTAGGAGTAGGCCTAAACGTAGGGTATTTTCGTATACTCGTTCCGAATGACAAGTCCTGGCATCTTTTTCTTGAGTGTTTTCTTCCAATTGATAAAATCTATTTTTGGGCAAATCACAACAAGTTCTTTCAGACCCGGTAAAGACTCTGGTATCAACATAATGATCGGCAATATGTTCTGCCAGCCCCCACATTGAACCTCAAGTCTTGTCAGCTTGTTGCATCCATTTATGATGGCTGCCAACCCTTGGCGAGTAACATAGCTCTTATTAAAATTGTTGGAGGGTAGTCTGAAGAGGTAATCCCAGGAAACTCCCTCCGTCCAATGAGTCGCGCCTGATCATAGGATTGTCTTGTTGGAGGGTAGTACGGTTCGAGATGTAGCTCGGTTAGGTTCGTCAGGTTGGCACCTATGGCCACAGCCTCTGTATCACTGAATGTGCAGTTTTGGATGCGAAGTGAAGTGAGGCTTGACATGTTGGCGATCTCGCGGAGGCATCCACGAGAGAGTTCGTCCTCACTTCGGTGTGACACTATGGCCAACTCCTCTAGATGGGTGCACTTGCTGAGGGCCTTGCCACCTTCTTCAGTCCACCCTGTACAACCCACACGCAATACACGCAGGGTCCCACATAGATGGTCACTTATTGCTACAAGCTCCTCGTTATTAAGGCCGACAAAAGAGTAATTACCGAGCACCGTCAGCTCCTCCACTTGATTACAGAAGCCGAACAAATGCGGCAATGAACCAACAGATCGAGACTTCGACTTTAAATTCACTATTCTCAAATGAGCAAGCTTTATGATGACTTCTTTATAAAATCGTTTGTGCAACTTACTGACGCATAAAGGAAGCTTAATAAACCATACAGCATGAAGAGATTCCTTATTGATCATCTCTAACCATTTCTTGATGGTTTTCCTCATCTCCTCATCATCATCATTGGGGGACCGGGACGCTAAATATCGTGCATCGTTCAGACAAGAAAATATGATTTCGCGTGAGTCTTTTGCACTAGGCAGGCGATAGAGTTGGGGATCCCAGTGTATACGCTCCCACTGTGTACAGACCTTAGCCACTGTACACAGTTCTCCGACAGTCAGGTACGAGAAGATGTCTAGCAGAACCTCCTCCGGGAGCGACTGGATGCTGGCTGATGGAGTCATCTGTTGCCCCACCATAGTCATATCAGCAAGGTCACGCTTCGTCTTTTTCTCCATATTTCAGCGAGATATGTTTCAAAAATTTGAAACATTTTCCACGAGCTAGTGTTGTGTATAGTGATTTTGACATACCTTCAACAACAATCGTATTTTGTTTTTATTCTACTGAGTACTGCCCACTCAAGTTGTAGAATCTATTTAACGAGGCAGTGCTTTTCTGACAACCAATATCCAAGGTTTACTCAAATCATGCCCCTCATGCACAAAGATTTACTGACGCAAAGTTGCGTCTCGTTAAAAATGGCAGACTTGGGCAAATCCATATGTTAAATCATAGGGCTATAAAAACCGTATGCACAAAGATAGTTGCGTTTGCAGACTTGCGTCCGCAAGCCGCTAGATGCGCCGGCAAAGTTACGGCTACTCTGGATGTGACGCAAATGTCAACCCTCGCTTTTTTGTGTCAGAAAGTGAATATTTCACTAAAATGTTTGACCCAACAGACAGATAAAGCAGGCAAAAAGCGTGAAATATTGAGTAAAGATTTACAAAAAAGTTAATAAAAATTGAGTAGAATCGAACCCGCGACCCGTCACGTAGTATAGAGTTGCCTCTCGTTGACCACTACTCCAATGTGAGGAATAAATATTTCGAATTTTGACCACTACATAAGTTTCAGGTTACCTAAAACACATTAATTAATAAAAGTTAGTTGTTTTCTATCTAGAAATACTCGTTTTAGTGCTAGAATAATTTATTGGTGTCATTTGGTACTGGTTTAAAGCTTGCATTTCGTTTCCATTCATCTCCAAACATTATCGCCGAAGACAATTCGGCCATCGTTGCCAATCAGAGGCGTAGGAACGGGGGGGGATGAGAGGAAACTCCCCTCCCCCCCCCCACTTGTTGGCTTGACCCCTCCCCCACTTGTTGGCTTGACCCCCCCCCAGTGGGGGGATCAAGCCAGATATGGGTGTCATTTGCTAACTTACAGCTTGTTGATTGATTTTTAGGATTTTTACTACAGTCGGGCTTTTGCAAACAAAAAGGAAGGTATTTGTTAAATTTTTTTAGAAAGATTCAGTAAGAGACGTAATTTGCGAGACTAGACTAGCCATCTGATTTTTGACTAATATTCATTTTATTTTGTGTGCAGTGTTTTCACTCCCAAGCAGACTGTCGACCAATTTCAGTCAGATAATCAATCTTCAATGCAATATTAGCTTCAAAATGTAACCCTTATTCATAATTAAAATTCGTCTGAAAACGTGTTTTAGGCCACCTATCAAGGGCACCTTTAAATAAAGGCCCCGGTTTGACCACCCGACCTCGTAGTCAAATTTAGTGTGCCCCCCCCCCCCACTAAAAAAATAGTTCCTACGCCACTGTTGCCAATATTTTCGTCCGCAAACTTACCGGCGCAAGTCTTTGTGCACGAGGGACCGGAGAAACTGTTAATCCATGCTCAAATGTTTACTTTACTCTGAGGGCTGTTTAAGAGGACTCAATCCCAGCATTTGCCATAATGACCGAACAAAAAACTCGTAAGAACTTTCCGTCACGGTCTCAGATTACAGGACTCGAAACCCGTGACCGTCACATCCTGCCGGACCCAGGTTACAGGACTCGAACCAGTGACGTCACATCACTGCCAGGACCCAGTTACAGGACTCGAGCCCGTGACCGTCCACATCCTGCCAGGACCCAGTTACAGGACTCGAGCCCGTGACCGTCACATCCTGCCAGGACCCAGGTTACAGGACTCGAGCCCGTGACCGTCACATCCTGCCAGGACCCATCTACTGCTTGACACTGAGTGATACGATTGAAATATCTCTTGTCGACATTTTTGCTGATACGTTAAAAGTATAACAGTGTTGGCGATTATGCCATAAATAGACAATAACGAATAATATTTAATTTTTAACACTAACGACATCATTATCAATTTGGTATTATTACATAAAATTAGCGAGCATAGTAAAGATATACATATTGCTTCAAGTAAGAGTTCGTGGTTGGTTCGCACGATTCTGATAAACGACTGCTTCTTTTTTTACCACAAAAAGTGAATCTTTAAAATACTCGAACGTAAACCTGTTATGTTCTTGAATGAAATTGTACAAGTACGTCACATAACAATCGTACTTCTACTATTGTCGCTTTCTAATTCTTATTCAAAACTTACAGACATTTTCAGGAAACCAAAATATGTTGCGGGTAGACCCACACACTTTCTTTTTCAATGAATGGGATTTTCGAGAAAACGTCACTTTAAAGGGCTACCCCCAAAACCTATTTTGTACCACATAATCTATGGCATAAAACTACACTAAAATAACAGCTTAAAGACGAATATTGTTCCCACGATACGATTTTTTAAAAGCTTTTTATCCTGAAATTTGCAAAAATTTGCCCTTTTGGTAAAATTTCTTAAATCGGCTTCAACCTGCTTATTTTTAGATTTACATAGATACTTAGGCATCGAACCATTCTAAAATGGGCATTTAGAAATTGTGTCTTAAAACTGTGCACGATATCAGTGGCGTATCCAGGAATTCATAAAGGGGGGGAGGGTTATCATTTTTTCATAGATGTGTCGAAGGCTAAGTGGGGGAGCCCCCCGGAAAAATTTTCTTCTTCAAGGTCATTTTGGTGAAAATCTGTGCGTTTTAAATCATCACAATGACAAACTTTTTATCTACTAAAATCCTGTTTTTATCCAAAAGATTTCTATTTCAAGGTAATTTTGGTGAAAATCTGTGCATTTTTAAAGCATCGCAGCAACTTTTTATCTAAAATCCGGCTTTTAATCTTAAAGTGTTCTCTATCACGATCATTTTGGTGAAAATCTGTGCGTTTTTAAGCATCAAAATAACCAACTTTGTATCTACTAAAATCCTCTTTTAGTCAGATGGTAATTTGTGGTTATTTTATTTTCTCCTTTACACACTTTTTTTTCAAAAGGGGGGGGTTTGTCCCCCCTCTCCCCCCCTTGGATACGCCACTGCACGATATACACTCAAACACGCAAAAATATAAAAGTTCCAAATTATTTGCTGTTTATGATTTTTGGCCATCCTCATATTCGTTTGAGTGGGATCGTCTAATTCTTTTCTGGCGATTTCTATTTTCTTTCTTTTCCTTTTCTTTTCTTTTACCCATTTTTATTTCCATTTTTCCCCCCCGCCTTAGCCAACTAGACTAGGAACACGCCAAAGTCATTGTTAGACGAGTGAGCGAGTCATGGTTTGAATACCCGGGAACATTTTCATTTAAATTTGATAATATAATATATAGGTATAAAAAATAGGCATTTGAGTTTAATTGGTTTAAGGGCGCGTTGACTGTAAGGACATAATGCGCCACTCTAGCCTACGATAGGCTAAGGAGACCTTAGGTATAGGGGGAAGAAGAAAGGAAATGTTCCCGGGTACTCAACTCATGGCTCGCTCACTCGTCTAACAACGACTTTGGGCCCGCCCGGGAGAGAAACACTTTGGATTTATGTTAATCAAGGTAATTCTAAACGTGTCCCCACTGAGAATGGAACATTGGAACGTGACACCGACTAACATGTTGGGCTGTCTCTTCCTATCCGATGTCGATACGAGACAGGTTCCCACGCGGCCTGTCGTCATGGTTACATGGTGGGTGACGCCGACTCCTTTTGTTTCGGGCGCCAGGCCCACAGGAGTTGGTACTTAAGCAGCCCCCACACATTCAAACATTTCGTAAAAGTTGCTTGACAACATCGTGTTTGACAGCAAGTTTGAGTGTGTGGGGGGGCGTGTCAGCGTGTTGTCAAGCAAATCGCAGTTTTCAAATCGTCTTGATATTTTGACCGCGCTTGACAGCATGTTTGAATGTGTGGGGAGCTACTCAAACATTTCGTACGAAAAGAGATCATTAGCCACGTCTTCAGGGAGAAGGAACAATAGCACACGCAAGTTTTTGCTTTGATAATGAAGGAGCAATTTTTTTTGCGTGCGCAAGGAATGGCCTCTAATGAGGGTGTCCTAGAGGTTGGCCAGATGTAACCCCCCGCTGTGTCAATGCACATCGGTTTCGTGTGTGGGGAGTAGCATGCTTGTCAAACGGCTGCTGTCAAGCAACTTGTACGAAATGTTTGAATGTCTGGGGGCAGCCTTAGTGTCGTGTGAGGGGATTTACAGCTATGAATGTTCGAAACCGCGTTGATGATGAGCGTTTTTTTTCCTCGAAAAGTGGTGCGCCACTTGAAAATTGTCATCAACAGAGATTATTATAAACAATAAATACATTTTTGTAGGATGCCCGCTGTAGGGTATACACATCAGATTTAACCGGTGTGACCCTCTTCAGGTGACTTACTAGGAATATTGCGGATAGGACAATTTAAGAGGACTCAATCCCTTGCATTCGCATTAACGACTGAGGAAAACATCGGAAAAAACCTTCAGTTAGGATTGCTGTTCTCGTCGGGATTCGAAACCAGGACCTTCCGAATCAGAGTCACGCGCTTAACGCTCGAGCCAACACTGTCGGTAGAGAATAGAAATAGGGCCTCTAATAAAGAGAAATTACATATTTTAGCATTTCACATTTCGTTACGATTGCCCCTCAATAGTTTGCAACTGTGTACGGCGACCCAGGCCACTACGCCGACGACGGAAGTTGCTTTGGAAAACGACTCTGCGTTTTGACGTAATATTAATCTACATAATTTGTGCCTTGCATATTACATACAGCACGTTCATTTACATACACTACGTGTGCGACTGCACCCGTCTGTTCTATTGTATTTTCACAGAACGCGTTCATTCCTTGAAGTAAAAGTATTTTGTTTGTCTTCTCCGCCCAAGTTTCTTTGTCGCTCGTGTTTGAAAGTCTGCTCGTGTCAATCACATGTCAAAGAAATGTTTCTCTCTCTGTGACTAGCAAGTTATTTGAACGCGGTCTAGAGAGCGTAGGGAACTCGCTGGCCTCGAGCAGGTGCAGACTGTATGGACGTGTTGTGTCACTGCGATTATAACAGAATGTGTTTGTCTTGTTGTCCTCGGAAACAGCGTAGTTTTCTAGTTGGCTGGTTCTGTGAAATTCACAATGATACTCTGCAGTGTGTGTATAATCATTATTGATAACGATAGTGATGATTATTTTAATTATAATTACTACAATTAAATTTAAATTTATAATTAAAATAGGTGCAAAAACAATCATTCACTCGTACTTGTCCTTGAGGCTTGAATCAGAAGTAATTGTTTTCAATACCAAGACATTTGTCCCGTTTTGCATCGAATAACCACGGACTTCTATAGCTCCATAATATGGAATAACAACAACAAATTGTTTTGCTACAAGTTAATATAATAATATCTTCCAGTTAGCCATTATGAAATAATTTCGGTCATGGAAAATATTGAGTTCATACATTTGTGTACATTTGTGGATTGGATTAAATAAATATTGCAAAATAAAACAGTACAAGTGCACCTACAATAATGACTTAGCTTGGTACCTGTTCAAGATACATATTTCAGCATTGACAGTAATATAAATAAACCTTTTTACTTTCTACTCGTTAAAACTTTTGCCTTAATGACTCATACTTTAGGCTGGAGCGATTTATTTATGATTAATTCGCTTCTTGTGGTGAAAAGTGTGTACAGCGGGCTGCCTGCGCGTCACATTGCAGGCGTACCGTACGGTGCTGCGACCTAGCGTCGATAACCAGCACTGCGTTGTCAAACCACCGTCTTACGAGCCCTTGAGACGCGAACAATAATTAGCAAGGGCGACAATAAAGCGGCTACTCGCAATTGCGCGTACAAAAGTGGTTCTATCTCGAAACCTGTTCGCGAGAGGTACATCTTTGAGCCTTGCCAGTAAAATAAATAAACATGCTTGCTTTCTGCTCGTCAAGAATGTTTCTCTTACTTTCAGTTGGAGCAATGGATAATGCTTCGTGTGCTGTACGGCCGGCTGCCAGCGAGTCACATTGCAGGCGTACCGTACTGTACAGACTTGTGACAGTGTATAGTGTGGAATATTGGGTCGCTACGGCGGTCCACCGAAAGACTGGTAACTTGAACTCACCGGAAAAAAGCTAGACACAATATAAACTTTATCTTTTTAATGGAACACTCCACCGAAACAGAAAAAAAAACACAGTTTATAACGCTACAAACTCAATTTTTGTGTAAGCAATTAGAACACTAAAAAAAATGATTGAAATAAAATGCATTTTTTGCATCTATTCTATCCCTTCAGATTTTTTCTTTGTTATTGTTATTGTTCATAACCGAAGACAATCGTGCATGTTTTTTAATTTAAATGTTTTGCCTAATTTTATGCATTTTTAATTTTTAATTTGTTTAATTATATTTCAGATTTATTTAGTACTCTGTTAATGCTATTTTTAGACACAGTTTCAAATATATTATGAAAAGTACGCACAATTTTGATTAAGATTGAATAAAACGAAACAGAAATTAGCTCATTTGGACAACTGGTCAACTGGTTTAGAAGAAATTAATTTTTAAAGTTCCAACAGTATGTAACAAAAACATTATTCGGCAAAATAAAGTTAAAAGTTTTTTACTTGAAATTACCATAAGTTAGTATTATTTTAGTGATATACCTCTTCCAGGTATGAAAAAACTACTCTGCACCATAGATTTCATAAACGTAATTCATTCTTTCATTGTCTTATCCCATAAATATGTTGAGAAGTGCGCGCATTAACTTTAATAATATATTTTCAATTAAATGGAGGCGCGTATTCCTTTAATGTTAGTATAATTCTAAAGAAGGTACTTAAAAGAGGTTTTAAAAGTAAGTCATCACAATTAAATAATACAATTAGATTACTTACAATTCAATAAAATAATCATTTTAAGACCACCTAATCGAAAATAATCTGCAGAGCTTCCGTCACTTGTTGATTGGGGTGTGAAGGGGGGGGGGGATCCTCTACCATCAATCACCGAGGAGTACCATGTAGCCTACTCAAACTTTTGACTTTTGCATATTATTTCTTATTATAGGATTCCTCGCCTAACGCATGTTTAGCCCGCAAGAGCGCATCGCATCCTTACGAATAACATCCCTCAGCCAACACATCTGCAAGCTACGCATTGCATGGCCGGAGGGCGGCGGCCATCTTGATTGAATTTCATTGGATTTGATTTGTCCCCTCGTTTCCTCCCACCGGGAACACTTAACACAATTTCCGCATTCCATATAAATGTTTTGATTGATGTTATCAAAAAACGTTTACTCTGAAATATGAATAAGAAAATTGAAGTCCCTGGAGTATCTGGTGATATTTGTCCCTGCGAGAGGGTGAGTAAAGATAAACAATCTGCGTTTCCTTCGTGCACAGCCTACGGTCCAGCTTAGAACCTTTACCTAGAACCCAGTAGTTAGAATCTAGAACCTAGAACCTATTAATTAGTTAGAATCTAGAACCTAGAACCTATTAGTTAGAATCTAGAATTAAACCTAGAACTTAGAAACTATTAGTTAGAATCTAGAACCTAGAACCCATTAGTTAGAATTGACCCAAATGGCACGAAAATATCGCACAAAAAGTCAAAAAACTTACATTAAAAGCTTTATTGCTATAGATTCTGGCAAACTTTTTCAACTTTTTCTTTTAGAAAGCAATACACCACCATTACCTTAATGTCCATGTGAAATATGCACGTTGTAGCCCTACCCGTTTGGTCAGAATCGGCCCAAATGTCTCGAAAATATCGCACTAAAAATCGAAAAAAATCGTAAAAGTGCGATATTCATGAGAAATATTTCTTCGATTGTACCCAAAAACGTGGCACGTCTAAGTTCAGAGATTTCGAAGGTCCCCTTCAATTTTCATCAAGATCGCATATGCCGTTTGCCCGGAATCGTGCGAACAAACAAAAAAAAAAAACAACCGAGCTAAATTTTTTGGGGGGTCAGTGAAATTGAAGTCTTCGCTTCGCTCATCCAATAAAATAATTTAACTCTTTTTCTAATAATAGTCATTTATCCTCACCATCGATACAAAAGCACCCCTACTATTTTTCTGTTAACTTATTTAGATTTTATAAAATTAATGTTTTCCATCAGTTTCATATAATAATCATAATATGTTATACCATATATTGTATCATTCATATTAATTGTATATTTAGCCTATCACCATTGAACTATATTATGTACTCATCAAAAAGGGTGAAATGAATCAAAATAAATCATACATCATTGTTCCTTATCGACTGTTGTGTTCAACGTGCTCCTGCAGGCTCCTTCCTCATTCTGTCGCAGGGATCTCTCTACCCATTACGCTTATTACATCACTTATAATATGCAGCTAGTGCCTAGTATGATGAACGTGGGCCGGACTTCAACGAAACCCTGCACGGTAGCAGCCAGCCTGAAGTGACCAGAGTGACGTCGTCATGAATATGCATGCCCTGCATGGGAAGTGCAGCCATTGTCTCCGAGGTCAGCCGGGTCACGTGACGTCCTCGCGCTTCCCGACACTGGTCGTATCACCTCTCACATCATGTGCATCGTGCATGGTGGCCACGTGCATGGCGGGCTATCATCCTGGCCGGGGTATAAGTAATAAATATTGTGATTATTGTGATTAATTATTATTATTATTATTATTATTATTATTATTATTATTATTATTATTATTATTATTATTATTATTATGTAAGGTTGTAAACTAGATATTATTATTATTACGGTACTACTTACATGTGTACATTATTATATTATTATGATGTAAGGTTGTAAACTAGATATACAAGACTAAGAAGCATCCTACGATGTATGATCAAAGTGAATAAAGAAACTAAACTATCAATGAGTTGTACATATAGTTGCATGAGTGTAAGAAACACTTCCAGGACAACATTTTGTCACTTTAGTTTCACAAGCATTTTAGGGGTGACCTGCTGCAGTGCACAAGTACCACTCTACTCAGGCTAGGAGGGAGCAGTACACGTTGGTATCTTTAGCCGAAGCCAATAAGCCTAGGATTGGTATGAAAGTTTCCATGTTCGTAAAACATGACTGTCCTACACGATCAAAAATTACTCTTCAATCATTAGATCAGAATACGCGTTTTATCAAACAGTTGGCTCAATGGTTCCTGTTCCGCGCGTGCTAGCAATGTGCCGCTTCTGTCTGTGTCGCCTGTTGCTGTTGGCCGGAATGAAGAGGGGTCGGCGAAAGTGTGAACTGCTCTGACAGGGAGGGGAGAAAAACCAGACTGGAAGGCACGCTCTGTTGGGTGTGTTAATCTGTCTGCTGCATAATATCTAATAACGATAGGGGTAGCTAGCTCACACACGATAGGGGTAGCTCACACGATGAAGGGTAGCTAGCTCACACACGATAGGGGTAGCTCACACGATGAACGACTTGCTGATTTGATAACACTCACTCAAAACCCTGACTGAAGATTTTTCATTAGTTTCCCCCAGTAAAAAGCGAATGCTGAACCAAAACCATAAAATAAAAATAAATGTATTAGCTTTTTCCTAAATAAATCTTCACACCCTATAATAGGAATCCAGTCAATAGTGAAAGTTCCTCAATCATCAGCAGATTTCATACGGAAAACAAACAATTTAAAATCAAATAAATTTCTTGTGGGGAAAACATTTCGTTTTATCGTTGTGTATAATGGAATTTGACACTGGAATTTATTGAAAGTTTTATCAATAGATTGAGACATCTATGTGTTGAACTCACTCACTCCTTCAGTTCAAAATATGACAGTCTTACGTAAAAATTAAAGTTGTTTTAAAATAAGATACTTAAAGAAGGTTTTTAATTGACTTCAGCTTACTCAGACTTTCATTCATACTTGTCAGCATTAATGAATGTAATTCATATTCATTCATATTTATAAAATATAAGTTCTGACGTAACATGATCAAATGTTTATTTATGATGAGAATGCCAATATTTATAAATCAATCAAATTATCCAGATCATAAGAAATTGAATTGTTTGTGTGAAGGGTTTTCTGTAATACCGGCCCATCTGTATTATGTATCATGTACATTAAAAGAGTATGGACGTATTCCAGAACATGTTCTTTCCGGGAATCAACCAGTGCCTTAGACAGAGCCCTGGGTGCACAGACCAGACTGTTTCCTTGGTAGCCGCGCGACGGTTACGGACGCTCTCTCTGTCACGCGTTAGACTTACTAGATTGGTGGCAGCGAGCTAGGCTTACAATGTACATAATTACCCGTTACGCCAGCGATTCTGGGTTGCGAAAGTAATTCTAATTTACATTCTGTACTTTATCAAACACAACATTTAGCCTACACGGTTGCCACATTGGTGGCACCAAGCCAGGTATAACAATGTACGATATTGTACCCTGCTCATTACGCTAGTAATTCAAAGTAAGTCATTTTTCTGTCGTGATAAATTCCCTTCACTCAATCCAACTCTTTGCAAGGTTGCCAGATTGGAGGCAGCTCGCCAAGGTAGTTGCATCTCTAATTCATTACAAGTCTGCACTGCATACTATCTTCAAACATTGTTGGACACGCCATCTTACTCACAAGAAACGATAATGTTCGTAAAAGTGCGGTCAGGAAGATTGGTTCTCATAATGACACCGATAATCTGGGAGAGCGATACGGGATGTGACTTTCGTGTAAAATTGTTTTATTGCAACCAGGTTTAACATAATAATATTTCAAGATAAGATAATCTATGACGATACCAACCAATGCTTGTACCTACTTTATAGTAATACCGAACATATTTCTTGTGACTTTGTTGGAACAGAGCACGATTATTTTTTTAAAATTGTTAGTTTCAAATACGCCAGAAATTGTTTAAGAATAGATTTGTAAGCTTCTAAACTTTTATTAACTTTTAATAACTTCATTGAGGCGCAGTGAAACTCATTTTTTTACCTATAAAATCTGATCAACGAAACGCATGGGTAGCATTTGAAATCTTGAAATTAAATTTAACTTCTGATTTTAGTCTATGCATACTCCACACTATTCGACCTTGAGCCCGCCGTGCAGGTGGCAAAGAGGTTGTGGTATCGACAGCCTGGTGAATCCCTTCCCTGCATCAGCCAATAAGAGGAAACTGAATCAGTGCTATGGGGAGTAGGAAAGCTTGTAACTTGTGGGCTAAGCCTGATACCAGCTCTCAATTCACTTCCTTTTGGGCCTGAGTGTATCCCATGAGATAAGGGGATTTTCTGGTTGGGGGAATGATGGGATCCAGCTCACCAATTAAAATAGCTAGAAGCCACGTAAATTAGTTAATCTCGTTAGACTAAGAGTAAATTACGAAATCACGGTAGGCTCGGGTTCAGCCGGCCTAGGGGGTATAATTATGTAACTTTACCCTGGATAATTATGTAACGTATACTTTGACTCCGTGCTGATCAAAGAACTTAGTGATGAGGTTACTACTGAATGTATTTCCAACATGTTTGGGACGTATGAGAGATTTGAGCACGGACTACTAGGAATCGTGTCCCTTTAGGAAACGGTGAGTTCAGCCGTATTCACGAACTTCTCCCATCTCTCTGCTCAACTCCGGTCGGAATGTTTGCGAAAAATGCTGCCTGCCTCCATGAATAAAATATGTCGTAGGTATTTACTTTGCTGCAAACACCAAGGCTGGTAATCCATAGGAGCGAACCCCAGTCAGCCTCGTCGTCCTCGTCATTTCAAGGGGGACATTAATTGTTCTACTTCTTTCCGGAACATAAACATCAGGGAAACCGATCTAGCAGTCGAGGCCTAACGTAGACAGATGAGACAAGAGAATAAGACGTAGCCCAATCAAAAGCGTAGTCTTATTGCCAGCTGCGAATAACGCCAATAATTGGAAATAACAATTATTAACATTTATTATTAATTAATTTAAATAAAATATAAAATTTATTATTAATATTATTATTAACAATTATTATTCTCCCTCGTCTTAATGTCCACTCTAAAATGAATGAGGAAATACCTGTTTGCTTAAAACACTATTTATAAATCGTAATTAATTAAAGTACAGAAGTTGCTTTTTGCGCAAATTTCTATCCTCAAAACTAATGTGTTCCTAACATTTTTTTACTCAATAAATTATGAGATCGGATTAATCAATCAAATCTCTTAAATCATCATCATCGCTTATATTACTCTTTTAAGTTGTTGCACTTTTGTGGGTGTGGTGACTAATAAGGCGACTACGTCATCACCACAAGACATGAGGTGCAGGCGGCTTTAGAGGCTTCAGTCCCAGCAAGCCACATGGGACACACTCACAGCGAGTTGTTGACAGCCCAGAGAAACGCAAAAAGTGAAAGTTATAAACGGGGTCTGTGAAGAAATGAGCAAACATAAAAGTATTTTCCAAGTATTCCCATGAGCACAGCGCAGAGCTTGAAGAAAGAGAGGCCTTGAAGGAAGTCAAATTGCCCCCAACAATTACATTTTTTGGAGAAGGCTCAATTAAACTTTTCTAGGAATACTGCGAACGAAAAACAACTCCATTGAAGTTTTGTCAACAAAATAACTCCTTTTCTATGAAAAAAATATCCTCAAAGTCAAATTAATGTCAACTTTTCTAAAGTTAAATCTTCATTTATGAATAGGTCTACGCTATAAAGTGGTTCACGGACAACGCCAATTTGAATTAATTTCCTGGAAGATTGTTAGCTGAAAATCACCAATAAATATGTAAATACGACGCAATAATGGAAACTTATGACAACTTCCGTTATCTTTGTGTGTGGGCGCCCTCCGTGTGGGAGCCCACGCGGCGCGCCCACATTGTTACGCGCTACCGCGAAGCGCCACAATACCCCGGGGGCGCGCACGAAACCAAATTTATTTCCTAAATATTTTATATCATTTAAATACAAAGCCAAGCCTACTATTGATAACACCGCCCCCATACTGAGATTTCTCAGAGTTCCTATCAACCATGCTTTATGAGTATCCTAGGCAACGCCATCTTTGGCCTTATTTGAATAAAGTCCCGGGTCTTTGTATGTTAGTTATTGTTCTGTTTGCAAACTTTATTCAATGGAAATACCTTACTCGAAATGTTAACTTGCAATAGAAAGAAAGATCGTCCAAAATATTTGCCTGTTCACTAATAATTGGATGATCGAAGCGAAGACTTCAATTTCAATTACCCCCGAGAAAAATAGCTCAGGTGTTTTTTTTGTTTTGTTTATTTTCTGTTTGTTCGCTCTCTACTTGGCAAACGGCATGCGATTTTGATGAATATTGGAGGGGACCTTCAAAATCTCTAAACTTGAGAGTTTTTGGGTACGATCGAAGAAATGTTTCTCATGAATACTTATAGTACTTTTACGACTTTTTTCGATTTTTATTGCAATATTTTCATGATATTTGGGACGATTCTGACAAAACGGGTGGGGCTACAACATTCATATTTTACATGGACTGGAAGGTAATGGTGATGTAGTGCCTTTTGATAGAAAAAGTTGAAAAAGTAAGCCAGAGTTTATAGAAATAAAGGTTTTAATATAAACTTTTTACAGGTGTATAATTAACAAGTAACTACAGAAACTTGACATAATACAATGCGTACAAAAAGAAGTTTTTGGGTCTCGAGATATTTAATATTCTATTGTTAACTGGTATTACCATAGCAATTCATACTACTTTTAAAAATTATCGTAATTTAACAAAAATAATTTTGCAATGAACTTGAAAAAGTAATGAGATCCCACGCATGCATACAAAGTAACCATCGGACAGAAATAGTCAACCAAAAAAGCTCATCCATCAAGGCGACTGGAAAAAGCTTTCGCGAAGCGGCCTACTATTCTTTCACTTTCTTGTCCTGCTCATGGGAATGAAACTTTTCTCAACATAACCTACACATTATTGATTTAAGTTTTTAAAATGGTTCTTGATTGTTTAAATTTTAATTTAAACTGCGCCAACTTCAGAATAGTACCAGCACAGTCAATAACTTCAAGAAGTATTTAATTCGTAAGTACAGGCATAGAAAACTTCCTTATCGACCCTTGAAGACCCAGTATCACGGACACGGAATATGTAAGCTGCGTCGGGTTATATCGAGCTTCGGGGCATACATATAGGGGAGATCCTGAATTATATCGACTCCAGATACAATTTTATTCCGCCACACAGCGCGTAGTAATTTGAACAATCAAATATGGCCGAATGGGGCACGAAAAACTGCATGGAGTGGCTCACACTGTCTGGGAAGTAGCTGGCAATAACCATCGGATTCTAATGTTCACAATCAATACTTTGTGACACAACACAAGCATCACACCTCTACTAATATAGTGTAATTAAGAGATTAACTATTGATAAGTCATTAAATGTTTACTCATACTTCCTTGAGAGCTCTTGTAAAATGTCTTTCTCACCGGACCAAATATGGACGAAAAACAATTGAGATTTAATTAGGCTTGACCGGTCAGCGCCAGAGTGGCGGCTCTAAAACACTATTTTGTCACGTACAGGAACCATAAACTATAAGTTTTACGACGCTTAGTCAGACGCACACGCTAACAAAGTCCTGTATAGGACGTTCAGAATTCACAATGTTCTATGTAAAATATCAACAAAATTTGAGTGATAACATGTCAACCAACTATAGTGTGGGTATTTGTTTTAAGTAAGGTGCACCCTACATGAAAGTTACGAACAGAGAGGCTCTTGGGAAATGGTGAGGTCATAGTGCGAATTTGTGAGAGGAGGGAGTTTTTGTCAGGACAGTCGCAGATACTCCACGGTCGCGAGAGCCCGTACCGGGAAGAGGTGTCGCGAAAGTGTTGTTGAACCTTCTGCATTTTACATGTGATCGATAGATCGCAATTTATAGGATGAAGCGTTGACTTAGTCCGTGGATTCAATTAAATCGATTCTCGACCTTGGCTATGGAACGGCTTTCCACAAGGATTCTTCATAGTTAGAGCCCAAGTGTTTCATGATGCTGAATCTCGTGCCATACGAGATTGTTTGTCGACCATGACAAACCTGACCGGGATGCGTTCCAAGGACCTCGACGCCGGCAAGTAGCTGACCAATTCAACGACATGAAGCGAGTCCTGCGCCCGTCTATTCCAACGCCACAGAAGTCTAGGACATCGACATGTATCATCATCATCGTCACACTTACCCTCCGTACGACGCATCAAACCCTCCCCATCGCATCGCAACCGAACCGTTTCAAATCAGCGAACTGGAGTACACAGTAACCGATGAGTATCTAAAATAATATCTTGCCTAAATGTTTTGGCCAACTAACTAATTTTAATATTTTAGTTTTTAAGGGAACTCACCCACAGGGGTATCTAACCTGAGTCAGATCTGATCTAGGCAGGCAGGCTATCGTATTTCCTGTAATTGTCTGTTTTGGAATAACCTAATATCAATTATATTTCTTAATTTCAATGGAATCCTAATACTTGTCATTTGGTAGTTTGAGAATCCCCTTCCTGATTCATTAGTTCATTAAGCTGTATAATTTAATTGCTATTCCGTGCGAGACCGACTGAGCTGAGACCGTGGCAGGGCAGATCTAACATCTTCACAGGTTTGGTATTTTGTTTATTGTGTTATTTTGTTTGCTTGATTTTGTGTTGTCTTAATTAATTGTTCCCATCTCGATCAATTGCATAGGTAGTTTAATTTGATTTAAATTGATAATGAGTTTGTAATTAAAGAGGCAGTTAGGATAACTATAGGCTTCACAACTTTAATCTAAAAAGTGGCCATTTTGGATAACTCAATCAATACACAAACCAAACAACAGTTAGGTATTAAGTTAACCCTGTGTGCAAGGATACTATCTATTATACACTTCGTTTGGGGTGGTGTGCTTCACCAATGTAACACATCACGCACAGAATGTCACGACGATTCTCAAATTCAGTGATCATTGGGTGGGGGCAGGGGTGCAGCCAACGGAATACGCCATTACATGTGTACACACTGTTTTGTGTTTCACTTTAATATACTACAATACTAAATCAGGATCCTTGTTCATAGAATAATTTGTATTTGTATCAACAACGGGGACGAAGCAAAGAAGTTTATCATGTTTTTGTAAGTGTTTCCATGTGCGTTATTATATCGTAAATTGTGAGCCCTGACGGAAGATATAGTTCCATACTGTGACAACATGCACAACCGTCTGGTGCCTTCGTTATTTTCAATAAATTTATAACCGGAACCTCGGTCGCTGTTAAACCTAGCGGCAAAGCGTGGAAGCTCGCCTACATCCGATACGGAATCAACGGATTCGTGAAATGGTGGAAAGTTATAACCGTGGTGTATGCATATTTTTTGGGGTAAATTTTGGCTATGGGCGGTCGGTTTTATGGGTGACTATTTCGCAAATTAAATTATTTGGCACCTGGCTAGGCCTTCTAGCTGAGCAAAGAATCTAAGTTCCATTCGTAATATTCTCAGAATCAAGTAACTTTTAATGCGAATAATGCGTCAAAAACTATAAATGGCGACATTAAAACTAGGAAAACGCTCAGTTGGACGCGTTGTTGAGCGAGCACCGGTACGTGCAACACGACCCGAGTACGACATTCCCATAATGTTACATACCAATAAGTCTTTTAGGTCTTGACCGATTTAGCTGAAAATTTGTAAAATAGGAGAGAATGGATAAAATCCACCGCCATCTAGAGGACCTTGACATCATTTCTTTGGGAAAACTATTTTACTCTTGATTTCTTCTAGGTGGCAGTACATAGTGACCAGAATTCTTGTGCGACTTTTCGTTGCCATGGTAACGTTACTTTTGTTAAAATGTAATTGCTATCTACACTACTTATCGGATCAAAATAAAATTAACATATTCGTGACCGGACGGACATTCTAAATGATTTGGCTACCTCAGATTTTGTCGCCGTTTAGTTTTTTAAAAAAACTTTAGATTAACTTTAATGTAACTTTATAACTTTTTGAACGATTTTGCCACAAAACTAATGGCATTCAATCGGGAACGAAACTTGCGGATGGTCAAAATTTCAACTCGATCCGAGCCTCCGTTTGACCGCTATCATGAGCCAAAAAAGCTGTGCGACTTTCCGTTGCCATGGTAACGGGACTTTGTTATAATGTAATTTCCATCTACACTACTTATCGGATCAAAATAAAAATAACATATTTCGTGATCGGACGGACATTCTATAAATGATTTGGCCACCTCAGATTTTGTCGCCGTTTAGTTTGAAAAAAAAAATCGATTTACTTTAATTTAACTTTTTGAACGATTTTGCCACAAAACTATACAGCAACCCGCCTAGGTGGTATGTACATGTGTGCAAAATTTCAGGTCGATCAGAGAAACGGTGCGACCTGTATCGAAGCAGTAACAGAAAAAAAAAAAAAAAAAAACAGACATTCGAGCCATAAGAGTCAAGTGGAGACGCTCGCTTCGCTCGCTCAATAAAGGGTGTAGACTTAGCAAGACACGTACTTGGCCACTTGCATCTAGCTAGTTTTTAAGAATGTTTATCCCTTGCCTTGAGAAGAGGTGAACGTGGAGGAGAGAGGAGCCTTCATGTGCCATGTGCCATAAGTGTGTGTGCCATGTGCCATATGGCGGGAGGATACAATTAATAACCTAACGCAGAATGTTAACAGTTAAACCAGAAATGTAAGGGAACATCATACCGAATGTGACTTGAACATAATAGGGGAAACTTCTTTATCGACTCTGGTACCTGTGCAATATAACCACCATATTCAAGATGGCGGCCGTAGTTCGCCGCGTCACTCGAACTACGCCACCTTGTGATGAACATACCTCAAAGATTGTCTTGTAACACTTCCGGCAAGGTGTTGTCATGTCGTCGTTGACGCGGCCATGTCGTTGACTTGTTTCGTGTCGTCTGCTGGCATCGTTCCCGCCTTGGCTTCATTGCTGGTTACACTCGGAATCTGGAATCATACGTCATTTCGTCAAACACGACCATTACGTTTAAAAATGTGAAATTTATCATTTTAGATGCTAAATAAGATATATATTTATCCTGAAAACAGGTACACACAAGGTCACAATTCCAAACAATAAAACATAGGCAAATAATCACAAGTTAAAACAATAGAAATCATTAAATGCTCGAACAAAACAAGTGTTTTAAAATGTAAAAATACTAAAAATACAACAATTAAAAATTAAATATAAAACAAATTTTTAAAGTGCTAACAAGAATCGATTTTATATATTATGGAGCACCGAATAGTCTCAAAAGTTCTTCGTTTAAAAAAGGCAGTAAGGAAAACAGTGTCTCGTAGTAGACTAAGGGCCGGTATTATAATGTCCCGCTAAAAGTAACGGTTAGCTATCAGGGCCCCGATTCATGTACATTTATCCCGGGTATAGGTGGTATAAGGACGGTATAATGCAGGACATGGCAGGATAAGGCCTGGTTAAGTCTGGGCAACTCTCATCCAATCAAAAATTTCCAATGCAACAACAGACACAACAAATGTTATTTTCCACTGCATTCCACAGCCATGTAAATCAGCAAATTAGCAAAAGAACACTGAAAATTTCCACCATCTTTTGTTTTACTTTTTCATTTAGTGACAGGAGATTGCGTGAATTCATTTAAAGAAAAGAAAAGGCTTATTATTGCCGTAAATTTTGGAATAGCCTAGGACTATCATACCATTCTTTATCTGCATTAGGCTTTTAGTAATCAAAACTAGTTATTTGTGCGGGATGTGTCTGAACAAGGTCGTGCAGGTCTAGGGTTGCCTAGGAGAGGCCAAGGGCTTGTCAAACGTGTTATGTTAGCATTAATTGAATGTAGTCCTATAGCCTAATGGAACTTTAGGCCTACACTGTTGTATTATGAATAATTTTCTACATCTGGGCCTAGGCCCGGGACGGTTTCTGATTTGTTTTATGAGAGTAATGACAACTTTTCTCGTTTTACACATAGATGCAAAATTTAAAATGTCCGCCATCTGTTTACGTATTTTCTTATCCCCGGTCGAGGCGGGATTAGTCTTCATGAATTGGATTCGGAGTTATACCGCACTTATACCACCTAACTCGGCTTATACCGGGATAAAAATGTACATGAATCGGGGCCCTGGGGGATAGTGCTATCCTCCAGATAAACTATGAAGACGTATTATGAGGAACAACTTGCCGCTAAATACCTCCCGATAGTAAGCGGGGAGTTGGTACACCTTTGTTGTTGATTTCACTGTCTCCTAGATGTATTTTATACTGTTTCACATGCCATATAGATAGCAGTGATCTCGTGTTGTTACCAATGGCGGGTAATTTGAAAAGTTTTGGTGCAATTACAAAGTACTCTGTAGAAGGTTGTCACAAACCAACACACATGATTTCAAATAGTATTCAATAATAAAAAAATTCAAAGTTGGCCTAATATTTTTTTGTAATTATACAATGAGCATAGTACAAAAGTATTGCTTGCTGCTGCTGCTATTTAGCAACTATATCTGCACCATGCTCAAGTTACATTTCAAAAATAAATTTGTTGTAACATAGGCGTTTTTAGGGTCCCACATCGTTGTTACCCGGTGCGACACTATTCAGATAGGTTATAAGGGTTTAGAGAAATTGGAAAACGAATGTCAAGAAAACATTCAGTCAGGATTGACAATCGTGGGATTCGGGCCCGTGACCTCCTGACACAGCTACACGCTAGAGCCACCACCGCCGGTAATTTGCAATTATTGTTATTTCGCCTTTCAATTCACATCTCCCCAAGCCCAAGTTCAAGACAGCCTTTATCCCAGGCCTTAGCCTACTTAAGAGTAGGCCAGGGGTTGTGTATGGACTGGTCGGAGGCCTTAACAAATACGTATTTCAGATCGTTGAAACATATTAATTTTTAAACCCTGTTGTGCCTTTTATTTTGAGAGGAATGGGTGTGATATGGACTCCAACCTGCTAGCAATGAACTCAAATAGAATGTGTTGTACCAGAAAAGAAACATTTTAACTAAAAATTTCTGTACCAACATACAGTAAAGTGGTCAGCAAACGTGAAATATTAGGTAAAAAATTGCAAAAAAGTTTATAAAAATTGAACGAGATTTGAACTCGCAACCTTTCACTCCAAAAGACTTCTTGCTAACCCCTACTCCAAAGTGAGCAATGATATTGATTGGTTTATACCACTACATAAGTTGCAGTTTACCTAAAGCATAATTTAATAAAAGTTTGCTGTTTTCTGTCTAGAAATACTCTTTAAGGATTAGAATAATTTATTCATGTAATTTGACCGTGTCAAGAACCACATAATCAATCATCAGAGTTACTACTGCTAACTGTCAAAAAGATTGGAATCCATTTTGAAATTAAAAGTGTGGTTATGATCTACCCGACAGTAGCTATCTGCCACCTAAACCAGGAGATAAAAAATCCTCCCGCTAACTAAATTTTATCTGGAGGTTAGTGCTATCGGCCACTCATAATACACCAAATAGAGCAATCTAGAAGATAAACTTTAGAGGGAACACTATCGGGACATTATAATACCGGCCCTAATAAACACAACCGTAATAATATGTAATATTTTGTTTATTATATGAAAAACCTTATGTACGCTACGTATACTCGGGCCTAACGGAACTTGTTTCTTGTAATTCTCCGCAAGGCAAGTAAGGTAGGTGATTACGATAAGTGGCATATTCTTCTAACACTGATTATTTTTTTGAAATGTATAAAATAATGTAAATTGGGACCATACTATTACTACAACTATGGAACGCTAATTTTAAAACCCCAGAGGCACTGGTAAATAAAATACCATTTTGGCAAAGATAATGCTTTAAATTACTTCATACCAGATGGCAGAGGGAGTAATAGTATTTTAACGAAGCATTATAAATGTGAGATAATCAAATCATCTGTAATGAAGTCAAGTTTGACTGGAAGCATGACGTAACTATCAGGTTATTACCACAAACACAAAGTAGGTAATCTCTTAAATTTACATGTTTACATTATGCATGAAGACACATCAATACAAAATATTTTCTTATGTTTATGGGTCGAAATTACGGCACCCCGGCAGCCTGAGGCTGCCCAAAATACTTGCGGCCTGGAAATGCGTCGAAAATTACCAAAAATATATATTTAGTAGGGATGTGCAAGTACCCGAAATTTCGAGTCAAGTCGAGTATTTGAGACTCGAGATCGAGTATTGAAAAAATGCTGATTTTGGTGGAGGTGCCGGGTCGCGCGCGAGTGTGTACAAGCAGCCCGGGCTGCTGTCTAAACTTCCTAATTTCGAGCACTGCGTATGATTAACAAGCACTGATACGAGAGTACCCATATGCAGCTGACTATTATAAAACTTGGTCCCAGAGTACAATTCTCCTTGGTAAAAGCTTGTGCGGGTATACAGAAATTCCAGCTTTCGGAAAGGATAGTTCCTCCCCTTTGCCTCAAGAGGATCACCAAAAACATTATGTATATGAGTAACCATTCTTGTTGAAGGGGAATGTGAATAAACTAGGCCGCTTCGCGAACGCTTTTTCCAGTCGCGTTGATGGATGAGCTTTTTTTTTGGAATATTTCTGTCCAATTATTACGTTTTTATGTGAAATCTCCTTACTTTTTCTACTTGATATTACTTGTTCATTATACACCTGTAAAAGGCTTATATTAAAACCTTTATTTCTATGAACTTTGACCAACTTTTTCAATTTTTTCATTCAAGAGGCACTACATCACCATAATCTTTATGTCAATGTAAAATATGAACGTTGTAGCCCCACCCGTTTGGTCAAAATCGGACCAAATATCGTATTAAAAACCGGAGAAAAAATCGTAAAAGTACGATTTCTATAAGAAATATTTTTTTAAATGTTTCTAAAATCATAACATATGATTTCAGTGATTTTAAACGTTCCTATAAAGTTTCATCAATATCGGAGTAGCCGTTTGTCAAATATCACGAAAATATCGCACTAAAAATCGAAAAAAAATCGTTAAAGTACAATATTTATGAGAAATATTTCTTCGATTGTACCCAAAAACAATACAGCTCTAAGTTCAGAGATTTCGAAGGTCCCCTCCAATTTTCATCAAGATCGCATATGCCGTTTGCCCGGTAGAGAGCTAACAAACCGACGAAAAAACTAACAAAAACAAAACACCCGAGCTATTTTTCTTGGGGTAACGTAAGTAAAAAACAAACAAAAAAACACGAAGTCAAATTGAAGTCTTCGCTTCGCTCATTCAAAAACACTGAAGTGAAACGGAGGTCATGCTCGGTTTTTATAGCGATACATTACTTCTACGTCCAGACGGACGGACGGAAAACAAATTATGCATGTAGGTGCCCAATAGTTCATCTTGCAACTCAATCACATTTTTCTTTATTCCTACCTATGCTAAAACATTACAGTTTCAAGTCGCCGAATATATCGTTATTTTTCGCTTTCTAAAGCAAGAATAGAATAGAATATTTATTGGCATCTTTGATTGCAATGCATATTATACATTTTGACACAATCGGTGGCTGATGTATTATACTAAACAGAAACACAATGTAAAAATATTGGAACTAAAACCTAATATAAGTAAAAAATAAAACCTATAGAGTACCATAATATTATAAAACACAAATAATTATTAGATATCTTTCACTAGCACTTTTTACTTTTAAAACCTACGAATACTTCTACTGACTTAGCCAGAGTCTTCATAACTACTTTCGGTAGAGCGTTCCACAGTCCATTCCCTTTTGGCCTACATAATCGGCCTTTTCAAGTTTGCCAAATAAGTCTGTCCAGGCCATATAGAAGTAATGTTGCAAGTTTTAAGAGGAGTCCCTGAGGCTGGCGCGGATAGGATAGGCGCTCAGCTTTCTGTGTTTTTCGGATAAACGGTTTATAGCATCGTTTAAAATTTCACACTAACGTTACGAAATAATAAATCTATGTTATCCATTACGCGTATTCCTAAATTAATTTTGTTGATTTTAAATTCAAAATTAGCGAAACCACCGTAATTTACTCCATTTTGGTCAACTTGGGGAATTTATTCCAAGTGTACAGATTTTTTGAACGCAAATTTGCATACTGGATATCAACGTTTAAATCAATGTGAACTCGCAGGTTAATTTGGTTCTATCGTAAGATAAAGGGTTTGGTGGAAATTTCCAGAATTGAAATCCATGTTTTGGATTTCCCCATTTTTTTTACGTTTTTGACCTATGTCTTGAAATGGATGTTTAATGCTTATTTTTTGCAACCAAGTGCTTGGTAATAATACTACCAACCGTTCAGAAGAAATCATGAACACCTGAGTGCGCGCATTTGAGAAGGAAAAAAAAGTTTGGAAATGAAATACAGCGTCAAGTTTATGCCGCAATGCCAGTATGCAACGACACATACATCACGTTATTACAGTGTTGTTCGGAGATATTGAACGAGCCTCAGGATTAGATGTAATGTATTACCTAACCAGTGGCGAATATGTTGCTGGATAGACTGTAAGTAATACCTTCGCTACGTAACGCGTTATATCACAGCGCGTATTTTACAAAACGTATAAAAAGCTAGCAGGGCGCCCCATAACTCTACAGATAATTGTTGGTTGTCACCCCCCCCCCCCCCCCATGATTCTAGTTTTCATTGGGAAATTGTTGCCCGAATCGATACGAGGCGAGGCCGAGGAAATTGGGAAAATATGAAACCTCTAATCTCCTTGATGGGGTTCCGATGAAATGTGAGTCTGACCCCCCCCCCCCCTGGGCCCAGATTCCCAGAGGAGGGCTCGAGGTTTGGGTAACATGGTCGTGGACTACCCCAAAGTCTTGAAGAGAAACCTAGTCGTAACGTTTCGCATCTAAGATCGGACTTTTCTATTGTAGGCCTATCCTCGAAGAACATCCCTTCACATTTGTCCTATCTGCAACATACCTAGTTATAGACACCTGAAGAGGGGTATGAATAATTGCACCCTGGGCAGGATTCCTACGAAAAATGATTCTATTATTCTTTCCGGTAATGTCACTCTTCTTTCGTGTTCCCTATAACCTCAATGTCTAATTTTTTGTGTTTCGTTTGTCAGGCTTCTATTTTTAATACTTGTTTTCATATATTTAAAAAAAATCGTTACCACATTCAAATGTTGTTGTTTTTCATTAGGTAGAAATAATGCAATGATACATGGTAATGTAGTAGTAAATAGTAATGCTATCTTGAATCGTAGCCACAAACTAAAAATATATCATTAACGTAATGTTTTGGATAGATGTGATGTGGTGACACAAGGATAGCATATTATCACAAAACATTGGTGATTAATGAACGCAAAATATCCCTCTCGATGTAAATTCAGTTTCTAAGGTATAAGGCAAGTCTGACGTCATACTGGGAAACCACATATTATATTACTTACGAGCGCGTTGACTTACAGTTATATTATTCACATTTATTAAACTTGATAGGTACTTCAAAAGTATTGTAAACAATTTACAAAATCACGTCAGCACTCCCTTCAGTTGAACGTAACCTCACCCTGCAGCGAGATGGAACAAGAGATCAGATCGCCCATGTTTTGCTCCTCATACGTCAGCCTCGTCACCTTAGAGATCTGATGAGTAACGACGTCATTCCCAACTTCGTCCGACAATTCAAAAACACGTCACCGAACTTCGGACCAACCAAACAAAAACATGATAAATTGCTAAAGTTAGCCATGTGGATAAGCGGAATTGCGCCATCCCCTTTATTTTTGAACCCGGCGTAACGAAACGCGTAGGCGTTGGTCGAAGCAGGGGTTGGTGCGGTGAGGGCCTACCCCCCCAAACAAGGGTCATGAATGAAAAGCAAGGCATTGTTCTACTTCAATCTGAAATGTCAATATCGCCACGGGAGGAGAATGGAGCTCGGAGTAAGAAATTGACGGCTCTGCCTGTAGGTGACAAGCCAGACAACAACAGCCTTCCTTATCTCTTCGGGGGGGAATGTCACTGTACGACGTAGCATAATTTCCTGTCGCAGGCGGGAGGAATATTATTAAAAATGTCAGCTCGCTTCCTTGTCTAACTTCTGTAACCCCCATCCTTAATATTAGGTAAGTAACGAGCAGTTGGAAACTTTAGGCGATAAAGTTGCCGCGCTGTGTTGTTTCATAAGCCCTCGTCGGTACATCTGCACTGCAGTGATGCTGTGTTAAACAGTGACAGGTGTCCGACAGTAATTTTGTCTCTACTCAGGTGTAAAAATCTTCGAAAGGTAGGACTAATAAATTTGTGATTCTACAAGACCTTCATAAATTGATAGTGAATCATTTCCAGAAAGATGGGCAGAGGCGGAAATGACTTCGACAATCGCATTCGTTTCGCTGATCGAATTCGTGTTCAGAATAGCGATGTTTAAGTGTTAGAACTAAGGGGCGCAGATCGCTAGAGGACGCCATCAAGACCGGTAGTCAGGGCCGATGTCTGAAAATCCAAGCATTATTATTTTTCTGGAATGTTTGTTGACGCTCCAAATGAAACAGCCCCGGTAAATCCCTTCAAGATTTAAGATTGTCGCCGTCCAATCTGTCAACACTTTCAATCTCATCCCCCTGAGTCGTCGGCGTCTTAGCTCCGAGCAATGATATTCTTGCTTAATTTTGTTCGAAATGTAATTGCAAATTTATTTTGAATTTCCCCCTCCCTCGCGGGACGACTTCCCCGCACCTGTCTACGAAGAGGGTGGGGGGGGGGTGTTCTTCCGCCACTGCACCCTCGTCATCTCCCGCCCCGACAGTCACAGAATCAAATCTCCGGCGCGGCGAGAGGGAGAATTGAATCCTAGCCCCCACTAGCCCGGAAGACTTTCCAATTACCTCGCTCCCTGTCGTGAGCAGAATCCAGGTGTGGAACCCGCGAGGGAGTGAGGACCCGGGCTTCAATGCCGGTACACAGAGGTTCCCGGGAGTAAAAGTTTTGTCCTTTAACTTGATTAGAATTAAAAATATAGATGTAGCCATGGATGTACATTATTATGGTAAGATCAATGCATTACGACCATTCCCGCAGAGGAGAGGGCGAATAAACCCCCCCCCAAAAAAAAAAAAATCTTATAAGTACTAAATTTGTGCATCGCTATCGCAACAACCGTAGATTTTGGGCATCTCATTTACCTACGACTAGGAGTAGGACAAAAAATGAAAAAAACAATAAAGTGATGATAAATACTTTTAATTTGAGTTTTATAGCTGTTCTCGGCATCCATGCACCTGGCACATGGGGCTCCACCATGTTTAAACCTCGCATTACGCATGTAGTACGTAACATATACGTGAAGTTTTGTCCCCACCCCCTCTTGACAAAACTCCTCCGATCGCCACTGCCCATTCGAGCTTTCTAAGTCCATAACTCCTCTTCCCACCCCCTAGTAAAATCATTGCTTTTATGCTTTACCACTATCTGCAGAAGAGCTTTTAGTAAAATTAAAAAGGAATGGATATAGACGTAGCCGGATTTACCTCATAACTTACCTAACAATCTCGGAAACGTGTTGAAAGTTTGCACAGGATCGTCAATGGTCCAATAGGTTGGTGACTCAAGTCGTCATGAAAGAAGGGTTGGGGAAACAAGGGAGAAGATAGAAATGGATGTGATCTTAAAGCCATACATTGTTATAGGACAGAGCGACGAAAGAGAACAGAAAGTGATGGAGGGACACAGAGATACTATCCAAAGAGTCATACTTGTACCGTGTACCAGTCAAGGTGAATAAGGAAGGGAATTACTACAGTGGGGGAGTGAAATTAAAGGAAGAGTGATAATTAAAACTAGGAAGCTTCGCAAACGCTTTTTTTAGTCGCGTTGACGGATGAGCTTTTTTGTAACTTTTTAGTTTGCGTGGGATATCTTTAATTTTGCAAGTGCTTTTTGAACGCATTGAAGGTGATTGTTGTCAAGTTTCTATTGTTACTTGTTAATTGTTATTATACACCTCCAAAAAATCATATTAAAACCTTTATTTTTAAGGATTCTGGCTAACGTTTCCAACTTTTTCTTTCAAAAGGTACTACATCACCATAACCGTAATGTCCATGTAAAATATGAACGTTGTAACCCCACCCGTTTGGTCAGAATCGGCCCAAATGTCACGAAAATATCGCACGTAAAAAAAAAAATCGTAAAAGTACGATATTCATGAGAAATATTTCTTCGATTGTACCCAAAAATGTGGCAGGTCTAAGTTCAGAGATTTCGAACGTCCCCTAAAATTTATATCAAGATCGCGTATGCCGTTTACCCGGTAGAGAGCGAACCAACAGACAAAAAAACAAACAAAAAGAAACACCCGAGCTAATTTTTTGGGGGGTCAGTGAAATTGAAGTCTTCGCTTCGCTCATCCAACAATTTTGAAGGAAATTTGGTAAGAGCTCGCTCGTCGTGTGAGTAGGGCTTTAGGTATGGTGTAAGTTCGTGTATAGTTTGGGGGAATGCTAGAAACATTCGCCTTATGTACTGCAGAAAACCACGAGGAAAACATTGAGTCCGGATAGGAGTGCTACCTCCATCGCTATAGTAACATGGGATGGAACAGTCCCTGGACGTAAACAATGTCCTGACGAGCATCTCTGGACCGGGATATGTATCGACCCTCCCCCCTCCCCCTCAGGATCGAGAGCAAGGTGCTTATTGTGTGTAACAGCTCGTCAGCGTCCGTGATGGGGTGGATGGATCCTACTAAGAGGATCATGATTATCAGAGATAACCGAGTTACAGCGAGCGCGCACGGTAACTCTCGCAAAGCTAATAAAACAAAACTCTTCTTAGGCATCATGCCATTATGTCCTGACAACAGACACGGGTAACCTAGCGACGGTGCCCCAGTCATCCCTATAGCAACGCCTTCTACGTCCGTCCCGTTTTCCGCTGCCACCATCTTCCTCCTGACGTATAGCCCTACGCACAAACAATTATGATTTTTCTTTTTGTCCTGGACGCCCCTCTCGCCATGGAGAAAATAATCCCAGCCTACGCCCTGCCCTTGGCTGCACCCAACCCGCCAAACCGTCCATCAAGAATTTGGCGCTCCTGCATATTCAAATGTATCTCTCTTCCCTTTTCACATTGTCAAGTGTATTTCCTTCTCTTTTCACAGCAAGGGGCTCGTCTAAATGTAGATGAGTCGAGTTTTACATCCTCCGTGGTCCTTTGTGCGTGGACCACAGTAGAGCACTCCACGTCGGCGTGTAATCAAGAAGTATTGTGCTCTTCGGGGCCGTGGCTTGCTCATTAGGCGAGTGACGTCAGGATGCATAGTGTTTTGTTCTCGTTTCCAAGGCGACCACACTGACAGCGTCTTGAGGCTTCGTTCTTTTGTTTGACTTCGACTCTCGCTATCGTTCTAATCGATTCGATACCTCAAGAATTGATTTAAGGAAGGGTGGAATGTTTGGTGGTGTTTTAAGATCTCTTCGAGAAGATGAGTGAATGGAACAAATGAAATCAATGAAAAATGCAGGATTTGGGCTCGAGAGTGAGAGCCACGTGAAATCCTTTAGGGTTGATTTATTACATTTGTTAGTTTCAAAGCTCCATTTTGTTTGCTTTGATCTCGAATGCTTTATTCTTTTTTATCATACACCCCTCTCTAAATCCCCCCCCCCCCCCCCTCCTCACACACAAATTTTAATTTTGATTCGATCGATATCGATTTCAGCTTCGAATTTCTATCCATCGCGAGTTTCCCCTTTCAACGCACAGTGCGCAGGTATCCAATTTCATCTTCATCTTCTTATAAATCTGACATCCAAGCCAATAAGTTTTTGATCCGTGAATATTCAGTTGTTGTCTAATATTCTGTTTCACATGATGATATTCTGTTACACGCCCGTCCCAGGTTGCACGTGATTGCGAGCCGGAGCAGCTTGGAGCAACCTCGAGCAGGAAGAGTACTAATAAATCCGAGCACAAGGTGAACAGGTTTCTCTGACGTCACACACATACATCCATGTTACGGGAACGACACCTGTTATTTATCGACTGCGCCCGAACTAGGGAATAACTCACAGAATGTTACCTTGGTCTGGTCACGAGACGTCCGTGGCATGTACATTTACTTACTTACTTACTTACTTACTTACACACACTATAAACAGTGGCGTAACTACAGGGGAGCAGGGCCGTGGCGACTTCCCCCTCAAATTTGGACAGAAGGGGGCAAGAGGGGCACAGTTCTGGGTCAAGCTTTTGTAAACTGTCAATAAAACTAACAATGTTTATATTTTTATAAATTATAGACGAAACTACGCCAAAACTTAAGTATAAAATACCACCATTTGCCATGATAAAAAAAAATTGGTCATATGCGACCAGGGCAGGGAGGCATCAGGATTCAGGATATACAGTTTTCCCGAAACAATTGTTTATGGGCAATGTTCGCCCCCCCCCCCCCCCCCCCCCCCCTAAGAAAAAAACAAGGGCTGCTTACGCCATGCACACATGCACAACCATGTACAAACTTACGTGCACACATACGTACGCATACACAGATTTACAAAAATTATATACATATACAATTACCAACACACATACAAAAATAGGAAAACTGAAATATCTTCGTTCTCTAGTCAGTTTTTAGGTAGTCGCTCTACCGGTGAAATGGCTTCCCCAATCTTGATTTACGCAGACCTGACGCGTTTCTGACCCGAATTAAAGCGGTTTTTAGCTAGCATACATGATTTCGTGCTACACAAATATAAACAATGTGCTTGATTGATTGAAGAATTGGAAACATACAATATATAAGGTATTCCGACCATTGATACGAGAGTGATGTGAATATGATAATATTAGTCTGCCAGCCACTCACAGCAGTCTTCTTGAAACGTCACTTCCATTGTTGCTTGGTAAAATTGAGACAAGGCTCGGATAATTAAAAAGTTTATGCATATTTGTTTGTGATTTTAACACTTGAGAATGTAAACAATAGAAAAGCGAAACAAAATTGGCGAAATCATTTAACGAGATTGTTAAATGCACCAAAAACTCTCATCCGTCAACGTGGCTCTAAAGTCTAAAGTGTTCGCGAAGCGGCCAGGTTACCGACACTGTACACTTCACAGAACAGAAAACAAATCCCTGCTAGCGTCCACTCCATGTTACAGGAGTACCAATAAACGAAGCCCGTGTACGCGGTTAGGAGGACACTGTAAATAAATAATTTGGCTTCTCTCTCGCAACTGTGTGAAACCACACCGTCAGCTCTCCACCATAATGGAACGCCGTCTGAATGTAAGACAGACAGACAGACAGACAGACAGACAGACAGACAGACACGAGAGCTACTTCATTTGGAATACACGTGTCAAGTTCCCGCTCTGAATTGTAAAATTATTGTGTACATTGAAATTACCATTTTCAAACTTGTGACCTCAATCGTCCCACAAGTACAACGCTAGAGCAGACATTGTTTATTGTATCTCGTGCATAATTTCTAAGACTACTTGTTGTGATGTGTGTACGATGTGTTCCTGGAAACAATGCGGCGATTAACTTAAGTTACGATTGTTTCACCCACTTTGAATGCGGTATTAACGACATGACTGCGGCTTATACAAGGACGCGTGACCTTGCAGGTAGCCTAGACCTAGGTGCAGCCTCAGTTTATGTTGTGCTTGTGTAACTATCTCTAGGGAAGGGCAGAAATAGGTTTTACTCTAATGAACGAGTCTCGTTGGTTATCTAATATTATGGCAGCTGATTGTTGTTTATTTGCGTGGTATGCAGATCGTAGATTTATTGATTGGATCCGGGCCAGAAAACAGCAGCTTGCGAACGTGTAAGTGTAAATAAGTGGAACATAAGTTAGCTGTTTCTTGCTCGGGAGTATCCTCAGTGCGTCTAGTAGGTTCGTTACATAATCTTTAGGTTGCAATGCATGGATGAGAGTAGTGAGGGTAAATAAGTGTAACATAAGTTAGCTGTTTCTTGCTAGGGAGTATCCTCAGTGCGTCTAGTACAGGTTCGTTACATAATCTTTAGGTTGCAATGCATGGATGAGAGTAGTGAGGGTAAAGAACAAAAACTGCAATTTGACTATGAGGAAAATAGTTCGGTTGTTATGAATTAAATTATTTTCTTTGTTGTCTAGTGTTTATTCGTTTAGTTGTCTACAGGACTAACGGCTATTGCGATCTTGATTAAATTTTCACTTCGAAATCTCTAAAGTTAGACGTGAAACGATTTCGAATGAATTGAATACACAAATGTCGTGAAAATCGTACTTTTACGATTCTTTTCGATTTATCGTATGGTTTTTAACCTATTTCATTGCTCTATACTCTACCAGACAAACGCGGCTACTCTAAATTTCATGAAATTTTCAGGGAACCTTCTAAATTTCTTCACCTATATGTCATTTTCGAGGTACAATAGCAGAAATGTTTCTCATAAATATTGCACTTAGGTTGAAGCGTATCCGACTACTACTACACAAAAATATCAAGGGCAAAACGTTTAAATAAGAAAAAAGATAATTAAATGTTAAAATAATTATCTGTGCCTATTTGTAGTTGGAAGAGCATATTGAAAAATTTAAAGGGCAAAGCACAGAACTCTAATCTTTTTAATATTTAATACAATCCAGAAATTAAAAAATCCATCCCGATCGGGGTACGAACCCGAGTCTCCCACTTTCAGCCAACTAGACCACCGAGACGGTAACTATTTAACTTCTGTATTGTCGTTACATTATAGAACTTGAATGGATGGAACAATAAAGCATCGAAAAACTGTTGCTGTTGAATTGACCAAAGAAACATATTTATAATGTTATTACCTTACGCAGGTATGAGCGAGGGTATATTTCTCGATTTGGATAGTCGGGAAACACTCCCGTAGGTGGAATTGTTAATATTTAATACAATCCAGAATTATTTAAATTTTAATTGAAGACAAAACAGGAATATTCTCGATTTCGAATGTCCGTCTCGTCAGCTTGGTTTTCTTTACATTGTTCGTGTCGTCTTCTTCTCTTTCACTAAGTCCAACTCGTTACCGTCTTGTGGTACGACCTATGATCGCGTCTAGTCACCATCTTATGATTTTCTCATCTTCTCCACCATCATCTTCATCGTACTTATTATTGAGGTTCATTGTCTAAAATTGTAGACTAAAAGCCGCAATGCCCACTTGTTTCCTTCTCCTTCGTCCAGTCAACATAATTGTCGCGAGGCAAAGATAACAGATTGGAGTTGATAGTCATAGCTAGTTCGCACATTGATTGTTTGGGGGTCTGGTCCCCGCGTAGCTCTCTTGGGGAGCTGATGCGTGCTCAGGACACAGGTCACGTCCCGTAGCCTCGCAGACTCGGAGTAGACGGTCTGCACACTCTCTCTCTCTCTCTCATCCGCGAGCACAGATAGGTACGTCACGCACACGCACACGCACACGCACACGCACACGCACACGCACACGCACACGCACACGCACACGCACACGCACACGCACACGCACACGCACACGCACACGCACACGCACACGCACACGCACGCGGTCTTATTGAGGGGTTGATTGTGAACGACGAGATAGATTGGTAAGAGAATTGAAATGCCCGTCCTTTCCACCCCACTTATCCCGCGTCCTGTTGGAGGGCTGATTCAATTACCAGAGACAGAGGAATACAGACAGGCAGACAGACAGGCAGACAGACAGACAGACAGGCAGACAGACAGACAGACAGACAGACAGACAGACAGACAGACAGACGGGCAGAAGTATTCGCCGGCCGCCATTAGCCACGAGTGAAGCTGACGGGCTCGAACTGTTATATTACATTCAAACTTATTGACGTTGACATACAAATCAAATCAATCAAATATATTGTTCATTGGTTATATGGAATTCGTTGACTGATTGGCTAAGCTCCTCGCGTAGCAAGCTGTCCACCCTAAAACTGATGATTGACCCGGATTGCCGTGTTTCGATTCTCTGCAGTCTTCTCAAAAGCTGTTGACTGACAATTTGCACTGTCGTATGTAGTTCATAATCATACTGGGAGCTTTGAGATATGGCGATACATTACGAATGGACTGCCCCTGTTGAAGTCACACTAGTGAAGACACAGTGGTGAAGACAGTATACGATGTTGCTCGTCTCTCGTATGTATTCTTTAGTTTTTAACAAACTTTTCCGTTGCAGCTTCTATGAATATTGTTCATCATTAGTCACAAATAATATGGGTTGCTAGTAGTTTTTGTGGATTCTAGCTCTTAACATCCCATGAAGCTGCTGCGCAAAGCATTAAAAATATGTCTTCACATTGAACTTTGAAATATTTACAAACCATGCCTGCGTCAACGAACTGTTGTCTTTAAATTCTACATTTTAGTAAACTTATACATTAGAATATGATATCCCAAGTCTACAATGTTTCTTAACTTGGATTAAGATATAATTTTGATTAGTGTCCAAAGTCTACACAAATAACCCAATACTAAATTGAATCAGAAGAAAAGTTAGTACCCAATAGCATATGAAAACCGCAGTGCAAAGAAATCCTCAAAAAGAGAGTATTGAAATGTAATAATCCTAAAAACAGAGTGAAAATAATCCCATATCTTCGAAGTATTCAGTTCAAAGGATGTGGAAAAAAGCATCAACAACACGTTACACTTAACTCAACAATGCTTAAAAACTAAATCTCTGGTTTAGAATCCTAGCAGTGCAAACTATTTTAAAATAGCCATACTAGTCTAATCAAATCACAATACCTGTGTCTAACACTTATAAGTGTGTTTGTATAACTTGTAATCATCAATCAGATATCACTTTAAATCAACGTCGACAGCTTTAGTTCGACGAATTATCAGAACCGATATTAATTCTGAACTATGTATTTTTGATAGGAACATTAAATTTGTTCTAAGAAAACAATTCAGCATTTTAATTGTAATTGGTATCATTATCCAGAGATTAGGTAGGGCCAACTGTCCGTGAATAAGTCAAAAGATAATGATTTATGATTCACTTTTCACTACCTTATAATCTAATCTTTGATTACAATTTGAAACAAGTTTCAAATTATTCATGTCACAGAAGAGTTAATAGGTTTTATTCACAAATTAAACTTTTAACCGAAAGTTAGATAAACTGTTTTAGCTAACATAAGTTCACACTTTCTAGTTTAATTACCTAGCTTTGAGTGAGTTTTACATTTTGGTCTCTTATTTCCCCTCCCCTGGGAATATTAATTGGATTTCTTTGCCTCATGCGCGCATGCAGCCAGTCAGACATTGAAGGGATTACTTGGGAGAGAGGGGTGACGAGAACATCAACCATACAATTACTGCCCTTGTGGGTTACGCAACTACACCCAAGATTGTATTATTTGACGTTCCGTGCCCTCCTTTGAATTATCGAACACAAGTCGTATAGATGGACATGTGAATGGGCATGACACGAAGCGCCTTCTGCTCTGTTGGGGCAACGCAGGAGTGTAGAAACCATCATGGCCGATGACATCCCCAACAGATTCCCATGAAACATGAACACTTCATGACTGTCGAACATAGTAACTCAAGAGTGTTTTCATCATTTTAGAATAGAATAGAATGCCCACATTTTAGTTCTTTTATCCGACAGTTAGGCCTCGGATACTTTTATATCTTTTGAGGTTTCTCTTCACCTTTATTTTAAAGTAAGTTACTACAAACCTGCAGACTCTTCTCCCTGAACACAAATAGTTTATCATTATTATTATTAGTGACACATATTTGTTTGTTATTTGTTGCATTATTATTGACTAGGGAAACGCCAAAGTCGTTGTTAGACGAGTGAGTGAGCCATGTGTTGAGTACCCGGTAACATTTCTTTTCTTCCCCTTACCACAGCCCTTACCTTAGGCCTCCCTAGCCTATCATATAGGCTACATTGGAGCATTTTGGCCTAAACTATGGCCTAAACATTTACACAACTCCCGGACCAACAATCTAACATTAAGCAAGACCCGGCAGTCACACGGAATATTCAGTTGAAGACTGCCAACAACAGCAACCTCCGGCACAGTGATTTCCACCAATACCCTATTATCTATACGAATATAATTATCAAACTTAATTAAATGCAAATGTTCCCGGGTACTCACCACATGACTCGCTCACTCGTCTAACTACGACTTTGGCGTTTCCCTAGTCTAGTTGGCTAAAGCGCCCTTGTAGCCGAAATGTGGGAGACGTGGGTTCAATCCCCTGGTCGGGAAAGATTTTGTAATTTCTAGATTGCATTTCAAAAATAATTATAAAACATGTTTTGAAATGCATATAACGCAGTGTAGTCCATCATCTGTGGCAATAGGGCCTACTATGGTTACATAGCCAGTACGAAATACGTGAAAATATTGCAAGGTTTACTCAATCTACGTGCGGAATTTGGGGGTACCTTGACGTCCAACATTCGACTGACCTTGCATGGACACGGCATTTCACGGCCAGGCGAAAAACAAACAAAAAATATCTTTTCAAAATCTAAAACATTGTCGTTAAAATAATTTCTAAACATTGGAAGTCTATTTCTCAGTTTATTATTTCTTGTAGGTTTAAATCGCAATGAATCTTGCTGATTTTGTTAACAGTTCTCAATAAACTCGTACCGGATGTCCGTTTAAAATTCCAGCGCAATTCGTTCAGCGATCGGCTGATTTTCAACGTACACACACACACACACACACACACACACACACACACACACACACACACACACACACACACACACACGCACGCACGCAGAAAAACCGAAAGGGCCGTTTAAGTCGAATGGAAATCACTACGTTCGCTACGCTCACTCGTTCAAATCAGGAAATCAATTTAGTTTCTAAACTAGGGAAACGCCAAAGTCGTTGTTAAACGAGTGAGTGAGCCATGTGTTGAGTACCCGATTACATTACTTTTCTTCCCCCTACCTTAGGCCTACCTAGCCTATCATAGGCTAGAGAGGCGCATTATGACCTTACAGTTGACGCGCCCGTCCCCGTATACCAACTAAACTTTAAAAAACTATTATTTATACGAATATAATCAAACTTAAATGCAAATGTTCTCGGGTACTCACAACATGACTCGCTCACTCGTCTAACTACTACTTTGGCGTTTCCCTAGTCTAGTTGGCTAAGGCGCCCTTGTAGCCGATATGTGGGAGACGTGGGTTCAATGGTCGGGAAAGATTTTGTAATTTCTAGATTGTATTTCAAAAATAATTAAACATGTTTTGAAATGCATATAACGCAGGGTAGTCCATCATCTGTGGCAATAGGGCCAACTATGGTAAACATAGCCAGTACGAAATACGTGAAAATATTGCAAGGTTTACTCAATCTACGAGCGGAATTTGGGGGTACCTTGACGTCCCAACATTCGACTGACCTTGCATGGGCACGGCATTTCACGGCCAGGCGAAAAACAAACAAAAAATATCTTTTCAAAATCTAAAACATTGTCGTTAAAATAATTTCTAAACATTGGAAGTCTATTTCTCAGTTTATCATTTCTTGTAGGTTTAAATCGCAATGAATCTTGCTGATTTTGTTAGCAGTTCTCAATAAACTCGTACCGGATGTCCGTTTAAAATTTCAGCGCAATCTGTTCAGCGATTCGGCTGATTTTCAACGTACACACACACACACACACACACGCACGCACGCAGAAAAACCATCAGGGCCGTTTAAGTCGAATGGAAATCACTACGTTCGCTACGCTCACTCGTTCAATTACTGTAAAATCAAATAAATCAATAGCATCAATCTCATTGTATGGATGGGTTAGACTTGGAAAGCTGTGGGATTCGAACCTGTGACCTCCTTCCTGATCCACTATGCTACTTCTGTCAAACATGGAACATTTTGTTTTTTTCTGTTGCTATGTAGCGCTAGGGGGTGCCACAATCACTGGAGGTCATTTGAGAGAGGTGATGTGATTTATTTCATCTGCCACATAATGATGTTTAATTGCGCATTCAACTTCGTCCCTGTGGCGTCTCAGCTAATTGTAAACCTAATTCAAACCACCGAATTATCGTCGCTTTTTCTAGATCAGAATCCCAAGGGGAAAAAGATTGAGCTTTGAAGGTGCGGCGAAAGGTCTGTGGGGTCATGTTTTAGAGATGTATTTTCGTGAAGCCCTCTCAAACCAGCCACTGTCGTATCTTATTCTCAGAATGAAAAGTCAAGTTAGCTGACATCCAATCTGAGACCCAATTATTGTGTATTTATAGGTTTCATATCGATCTTCGCCAGCTAGAGTTGTGCGTTTTTCCGTTCGTTTATTGATCTTCCGTTCGCCTCTGTAAGGAAAATAAGCAATTAACGGCGCAAGATCTGCCAACGAACTAATCTACAACAGCCAGCGAGAACTCAGCCTCGAAACTTTCCAACTTTGATTAATGCCCTCCTTCAAAGCCTCCCTTCATTTTCTAAAAGTGTCCATACATGTTTCTGATGGTTGTGAACTGGCTTTAGAATCAAGGTAGATCAGACTGTGACAAAGCCGTCGTCACGAGGGAAGGCGCGTACCCTTGGTTATTAGAACGTCTTGAAATCTCTTTGAACAGGTTTCGTGGTAGAAGTATGAAGTGGCGCTGTTTGCGGGGGATGGGGGTTGTGCGTATACTAGAGGCACGCACCCTGCCCTTGAGCGCGGGACTGAAGGGTGCTCACGGCTCAAGAAGCTCTCCACCCCCACCCACCACCCTTCACTCGGAAGCAAGCCACGACGGGGAAACATTAATATCCGACATGCCAAGCAGGAGATGAGTCAGCACAAGACGGTTACTACGCGGATCATTGGAGGGGGTGGGGGGGTTTCATTAGCTATGCAGCGCCATGGTTGAGAAAATCACTCCGGGCATTTTTCAAGAAAGACGAGAAAAAATGAGAAGGGTCGGAGATGAAAATGGCGGGAAAACAATTTTAAATGGTCGTTTGCAGAACACAGGTGTATATCATGGAGAATGGAGGTGAAAATGAGCTTGCTGCGATAAGAGAATCGACTTATATAGGGCAAGGGTGTAAGAAAATAAATACAAAATGCAGTAATTTCCCTAAACGCTGTACTATTATCTAGATAGGCTATGTATAGCGCTTTCTACATGCATGGGTGCAAAACTTGGTGGTGCAGAAACAATACTGGGACCGTATAGACACAGATAACAGATCACTTTCTCTTCGACCCAAGCCTGTTAGAGTTATATGTGTTGAAATGAACACCTGTTAACACGAACAATTTAGTAATAATTTGTCTACACTTACTCGGTCTACCCGAAAAAGTAGTCATGAACCTCTATATCATGTTCTAATCGTAGGGCCAAGTCGCGATTCTAGGCAGTTTTCTTACACGGAAGAAAATTAATTAGGCGCCAGGTGAGATCTGCGTCTGCACACGTATATTATATATTATTATATATTATTAATATTAATATATTAATGCACATTAGCTTACACCTAATGTGTTGTGCTACATTGTCCCATATTACCCCCCTTACCCCCCCCCCCCCCATATGATGCGTGTGTCATCCGAAGCCGCAGTTGAACATGTACGAGTGTCTGCATACTTAGGTTTGGCGCAGGTTGGTTCTAATTGGTCGACTTCCTTCAAGACGATGATTGGTGAACGAAATCTTAAAGCAAAAAAATTTAATAAAAAATTCGGGCTAAATGCATTAATGTTCCCCTGATTCGGAACATAATTAGAATGATATAAATTAACCTTGTGCTCATTTTATTTTGGTTTTATATGTACAGCAAGCGATTTCAACTCAATGCTATAATATTATATTGAAAATGTATGTTGCATTACCAACGTTGTAATGAAATGATAAAGATGTGGTATTTTTTATTAAATTTAATTTCTCCTCCCCCTTCCCCCTCGTTCCCATGTCAACCAGCCCCCCCCCCCCACGTAGCTCCGGGTTGCTATGCTACCGCTGACGTCAGCATACCGAGGGTAGGTGGTGATGTGAGGTAGAGATTATTACAATACAACTTGTCGACCTAATGAACCCAGCAGGGGATACTCTGGAACGAGTAGGGGATTCTCCAGCTTCAAACATCGGGAGAGTAAATTAAAAGTCTTAAAGGTAAATGTTTAATTTTCATTGTAAGCCACCATGTTTAATTATTGTTTAGGTCTAATTGTTGTCTAATTGCTCTATAGTTATGTAGTGTAGGCCGGTGGAATGTAAAACCATATCCACGTGGTTGCTGTAGAACATTTACAGACCTTTACTTAAATTTTAAAACTTTAAAAAAACTTAAAACTTAAATAAGATATAGCTAAATGAACGAATACATAAAGAAAGAAAGAAAGAAAGAAAGAAAGAAGTAAATAATCAATAATAATTAATAAATAATAAAATAAAATACCAATTTTTCTGTCCTACCAATGAAGGGCATAATTATAATTACAGATAATAAACTTAACCAAACATTGCTTAATTTACATTTCATTATAAAAATATTCTACGAATTTCTTTCTTGTACCTAACTATGTCATGCGTTACAAACAATTTATATTTAAAATGAGTGTATGTTAATAATATTTGTGATTACTGATAATACACCGGACTGTGTTAAAGAGCATGGCTTTGTTTCGAACTAGAAACTTAAATAATCTATAGTTCAATTTAATTTAGTAACTTTGTTGTTGTTAAGTATGATAAGCTTTGATAATAACAAGTATAAGTTTTGATCTGAGGACGTCTTCTGCGCCCAAGCGAGCGAGGGCCGTAATCACAGCCGAACCGCTCGACTTCCTTCCTTTCTCGCGAATATTTGAGTTGATTAATCTATTGGATATTTTGAAAACAGGAAGGCGTTGCGCGGAGTGGCCCCCTCCCACCAATTAAAGATAATAAGATTATTTTACATACAGAAACACCGTTTAGGCACGGAAGCAATATAAATGCCATTAAAAAGACAGATTGAATGGAGAATCTAATAAAAAAATATTGACGATGATGGGAAATCCTGCCCATGATTGAGCAGGCGATTCCAAAAGTTATTCGTTTTACAGCAATTTACTGAAAGAAAATTTGAAATAAACTCAATAAATGTGTACTCAATATTGCAGCACATGTTCAGGTTGACGGCTTAACTGGGCTCATTTATTTCCCCTTCCTTCGCTCTCTGAGAGTGGAGGCATAGAACATAGAACACTGAACAAGCTCTACAACATGGAGGAAAGAAAACAAAACAATAATATCTCCACCATTTTCTTGTTCTCGAATTAGAAAAATATTAAGGACATAGGCCTAAATATTTATTAACAGAGATACCATATTTGTGCTGCAATCGGCAATAGAAATAACATAATACGGCCTTGGTAAATGTTAAAGATATAGGAATAAAATCAAAGATAGAAATTAGAGAAATAGTCTTCAAATTCTTCTTCCTCTCTCTCCCCCCACCCCCAGCCACCCCTGCTGCCAGGCTCCGGGGTTGCTACGATACTGCTGACGTCACCAGCACAGATTGAAGGTGACTCTGTGGAAACATTACACGTGTTTAGATTTATAGCATTGGTAGAGAGAATAACAGAGCATCCTATTCGCCATCTCAAGGTCGTCTGCGCGTGACGTCAGTTCAAAGATGGCGGCCGCCTTGGGTTCACCCTAGAGGAGGTAGGCTCACCTACTTCAAGCAGGCCTAGATTCTGTACTGTATCACCGCAAAATAGGACGATTTTTTTAGTTTTTTCAATTTAGTGGTAAAGAAGAAAGCCTAACCATGCATAGGGGGCAACGCATTGTCAACACTGGTTAGAGAAATATATTTTTAAACGTGCGTTATGTAATCCTTATTTAGAGTCAGCTCGCTCATTCTCAGCTACAAGAATGCAATATTTGCTTCAGTGTTTTCTATTCCCTAATAACTATATTGCTAGTTAGTTAATTCCAGAAGCTAAAACCCTTTGCCTAAAACGGCACAGCAGAGACCATAAAATATTATCACATATTTTGGAAACAGTAATCACGGAACAGTCTTTCAAAAAATAACTAGATAGTTGAACCATGCCTGCAAAAAAGTGCTGTTTCTGCAGCCATTTGTCATCAAGGGCTCGTTATATCTATCTAACTTATTTAAATAAACCAGAACAGTTCAATCAGCAGCATCGAATTGCGTACAACGCAGTTTGCCTTGTATATGAAAATAATTCTCTACAGTATCTCTCTTACGTAGGCCTTTTCTAATTTTGAAAAAAAAAACTTAAAATTAAAATTATATTGCGAGTTGAGATACACGATTGAAATAAACAAATAAGACAATAGCCAAGCAGATCCTCAGATAATCCTTCCCTAATGTATTATATCTTACTCACATGTAAATAAATATAATACATTTCAGTAGATAATTAAAAGCTATAACATCATTGAGAATGTTATCAAGTTCACTACTCTCAACCCGGATAAGTAGTTATGATTTAATACGTAGAATAAATTTGCCTAGCTCAATCAATAAAATACACGAAAATCTCAATTAATAAAAATTAATAGAAAACAAAAGTAATTAATTAATGAGACATCATAATAAAAAAAAAATTAACTAATCCCACTTACTTTGAAGAAGTTCCCAGCTCTCTGCAACTGCTATCAGCAACTCCAACTCCACCCAATTATTTATAGATTTAACTAAAAAAATTAGCTTATAGGCCTAGTGATGAGGATATCAGGGTCACTAGCTACAAACCATAAAACTTGAAAAATGAGTTTCTACCAATATAATGAATCAAACAAAACGATACAACAAAAGTCAAGCCCTACCTATTGGCGCCAAGAATTATACATAAATTAATAACCTTAGATAAAAAAAATCAATCCCCTCCAAAAATGTTACATAAAATTCTGTTGTGTACTCACAAAACCTTTAATAATCCATTGATTTGAGTTCTGATTGTCGATATGTATATTCCTTTTAAGCACGTGTAATCGTAGCACTCGTTTGAATTAGTTCGTTGCACACGAGTTCTTGAAGTGGGGGGGGAATGATGATCTCACTGTAGCTACAGTTCAACTGGTTGAACGGAGAAGAAAGTCACTTGTTTCTTGAAGTGGGGGGGGGTTTTGATCACACTTGTGTAGTGGATCAGCTGGTTGGACAGAGAAGTCAGTCAAGTGTTTCTTGAAGTGGGGGGTTTGATCACACTTGGTTGTGGATCAGCTGGTTAGGCAGAGAAGTCTGTCACGTGTTTCTTGAAGTGGGGGGGGAAAATGATGATCACTCTGTGGACCACTTGTGCGCGTGCGCGGAAGATCTATTATTGTCGGACACTTTATACCATTTAAATTCGATTCAGATTACCCGAGAACAAGATTTAATAACTTTCACAAAAACAACACAATTTCAAATAACTCACAAAATGCACATCTCCAACACTTTCACTTGGTTATCCACTCCACTTTGAATACCGCTCACTCAACTTAACTTAAGACGGGTTACCCCTTCGAGGCATGGGGGCCCTATAGCCACACTTAAAAATGTACCATGCTGACGAACAGCAGTTCCCTATCCTCCCTCGAGAAGACTGCGAATACGACCCGAAGGTCCCGCGGCTCGCGCGCGCGCGCGCTCTCGCACAACTCTCAACTCTACTCTTCTCTGACTCTGACTACCGCTCTTCTGACTACTCTTTCCCCTTGGCAGGGTGGTTTTATAAGATGGACAGGTCACGTGTTACCCCTCGTCTCCCTACTCCTAAGGAGTCCAGCCTTCAGCCTACCACTACCTTGCCGTTATGGCTTCACACACCTACCCTAAGAGACTCTTGGTCAGCCCTTGTAGAATCTTCTGGACGTTTCTACCCCTAAATCGCCATCGCAACACATCTCGCTAGTCACGTAGCACTTGGCGACAGCCAGACTGTGTGCAGTCAAGCATCTCAGCTAATTCCAACGTTAAAACCCCTCCCTTACCAGTTGCAATCCAAAAATCGTTAATAACTTTTTTATTTCTTAATGAATCGACTCCAACTAAAGACCATGATTCTAGTTATGTCAAAACGCACATATTGATGTACTTTTCATGCTTGAACTCTTGATACTAAACTTGCAATTATCCCCAATTAAACCCCTGAAATGTACCTAAATTATAATTCTACACGATAATGGACAGTTTAATGAAACCCTTCTGATATTCAGTTATGGAAATTCATTAAAAATGATAGAGATATTAAATTAATACATAATTATGCATATATTATGCATATTTATTGTCAAAAAAATAGGTCTAGATGGACCACCAGACTGTGAATGTCACAGTTTACTCCCCCTACTTAAAAGTAAATTGGCACATATTTACTTTTAAGTACTAGTTATAACATATACATAGTTGGTTACTTGATAGAAACTCATTTATTATGATTAATTAATTAAAATTCCTTCACCTAAATTAGATGATGTCTCGCCTGTCTACTCACTACTACCCGGTTACAGTACATCCACAACATCACTAATTAAAAAGAGAAAAAAAAAAAAAAAAAAAAATTAATAAGTAATTAAAATTAAACTTATTTATGCAAATTATGCTTATGCAAATTATCATCTCACAACAGAAATCACCTTATAGTCCCACATTACAAAAAAATAAAATCTAGTGTTAGGTTGGTTGGTTGACTAAACAAGTACTCCCCCTACTATAAGTTGCATTCCTTTCCTGAAAGGGAAAGTCCCCAAACGCGGAAGTAAACAAACCCCTCTAGCCCTGAAGTGGTTGACCTTCGTCAAGCACTACCTCTCTCAGCTGGAGAACGTAAACATTACAAAAAAAAACTCGTCCGCTAGGATGTAGCTGTTCCACACCCCCTCTCGAAACCTGGTCTTCAAAAATCAATACTGTCGGCCTAGCCCTCGGGCACTTCTCTCCTCTCTTGCACGACATGGCAACTTGCAGGTTGCCAAACCTACTCCCCCTATTCTCTAGGCGTTTCTCAGAACTGGTTCAAGACAGCATTCTACTACAAAAATCAATAACTTGCTAGCTTCCATCGCCGGCTCACTCTGGCTGGGCACAGAAATAGTTTTCAGCCAAACCAAACCAACCTACACTACTACATAATATTCTACAAAAGATAAACATTTGATCAGTGAGCACTAAACTACACACGTTAATTACTATAATGTTCATTACAACCCTAATTAAAATTCATTAATCTATAACTACTATTTTTTTTATAGGCCCCAAATCACATCTCCAAAGATTCCGGTAAATACACCCCAGTAATTGAAACATGAATATATGAACCTACCAACACCCTCATTAGAATAAGACTAGCCGCTACCTACTTTGAGACAGACATAAATTAATCAATAATCACAACTCATTTCAATCAATCAACTCAAATCTCAAATCTCAAATTACTAATCCAATCAAACCTCTAATCAAAATCGCCTCTCCTATCAACTCAAATCGCAAAATCGCAAACCTCCAATCTCAAATCCAATACTCAATCAAATCAATCAAAATCGCAAATCTCAAATCACCACTCAAATCATATCACCAATCAACAAATCATCAAATCAACTCAAATCAAAACTTTCACAAACTCTCTCAAATCTCAATCAATAATCAACACATCTCAACTCAAATCTTTATCAAAACTCATCAAAACTCACATTTTATGCCCTTCTCACTTCAGTAATGCAGACTAACCTACCCCAATTAAAATGCTGATTAAATTCTACTCAAGTCCCGCCAAATTACTTGAATTCAAAACCAACAAACTTTGATATCTGACCTAGTCCTAAATTTTATATTTTATCAACATCTAAACTAAATGAACATTTACATATACCTATCCTATAATTATTGCTCACTGTCAAATCATTTTTTTTTCATTCTTGGTGATTACACCACTTCTTTCATCTTTACTTTGATTCTCTTTCCTTCTTCCTCTCTTTTATTTTTCATGCGCCGTTTCGACGCCACCTGCTCTTGTCCCAACAAACTAGTTTTGAACCTAGTCAACACACCTTGCTCTAGTCTTTCTTTCTTTCTGAGAACTACCACCGATCCACAATCTTTTTCAAACATCTCTCTCATCCTACATTTTACAATCTCCACTTGTCCAATGTCTATTATCCCTCTCTCTCTTCCTAACCCAAACGTCATCATTTTAAACTCAATTATCTCGCTGAATGGCCATCTTTCATCATTATTCCAACCCGTCCAATACTTTTCGTCTATCCTCCCCATACCAAACACACTTCTACTCTCAGCTTTTATAAACAATTCACTCGATTGTTTATTCATCTCATTTTCACAATCATCTCTCGTATCTATCAAACTTTCATTATCATCCATTTTATCGATCTCTATCACTACAATCTCATCTCTCTTCTCTATCAAACCTTCATTATCATCCACATTATCAACTTCCATCGCTACAATCTTCAAGCTATTATCATCATCTTTATCAACCTCATTATCAACATTTTCAATTATCAATTCATCACACCTCACTCCCTGTTTTAACTCTTGTCCCCATTCTTTTATAAATTCTAACTGTTTATCTAGTTTATCCCCCAATTCCTGTTTCAACCCTTCCATTTTCTGTTTTAATTCCTTTGACTGTTCCCCTATTTCTTGTTTTATCCCCAATATCTGTTTATCAAACTTTTCTTCCATTTTGTTTGCAGTTTCCCTATATTCCTGTGATAATTCCTTCATTTCTTGTGATTGTTTTTCAAAATACTCTCCCATTACCTTCATCATCTCACTCATAAATATCTCCATATTACTTATCGTAAAAACTCCCTTATCTCTCTGCTCCATGATTATTTATTAATTTAATTGAAATTTAACTCAAACGATTCTATTTGATCAATTACTATTGCAAAATTTTCTTAGTTGGGCGCCGTTGTTGTTAATTTTATCAATCTCAAATTTTATTAATCATATCTCGGGTCGTTATATTAAGTATCGAGCCACACGTTGGATTGCGCCATATTATCAAGTTCACTACTCTCAACCCGGATAAGTAGTTATGATTTAATACGTAGAATAAATTTGCCTAGCTCAATCAATAAAATCCACGAAAATCTCAATTAATAAAAATTAATAGAAAACAAAAGTAATTAATTAATGAGACATCATAAATAAAAAAAAAAAACTAATTAATCCCACTTACTTTGAAGAAGTTCCCAGCTCTCTGCAACTGCTATCAGCAACTCCAACTCCACCCAATTATTTATAGATTTAACTAAAAAAATTTAGCTTATAGGCCTAGTGATGAGGATATCAGGGTCACTAGCTACAAACCATAAAACTTGAAAAATGAGTTTCTACCAATATAATGAATCAAACAAAACGATACAACAAAAGTCAAGCCCTACCTATTGGCGCCAAGAATTATACATAAATTAATAACCTTAGATAAAAAAAATCAATCCCCTCCAAAAATGTTACATAAAATTCTGTTGTGTACTCACAAAACCTTTAATAATCCATTGATTTGAGTTCTGATTGTCGATATGTATATTCCTTTTAAGCACGTGTAATCGTAGCACTCGTTTGAATTAGTTCGTTGCACACGAGTTCTTGAAGTGGGGGGGGAATGATGATCTCACTGTAGCTACAGTTCAACTGGTTGAACGGAGAAGAAAGTCACTTGTTTCTTGAAGTGGGGGGGGGTTTGATCACACTTGTGTAGTGGATCAGCTGGTTGGACAGAGAAGTCAGTCAAGTGTTTCTTGAAGTGGGGGGGTTCGATCACACTTGGTTGTGGATCAGCTGGTTAGGCAGAGAAGTCTGTCACGTGTTTCTTGAAGTGGGGGGAAAAATGATGATCACTCTGTGGACCACTTGTGCGCGTGCGCGGAAGATCTATTATTGTCGGACACTTTATACCATTTAAATTCGATTCAGATTACCCGAGAACAAGATTTAATAACTTTCACAAAAACAACACAATTTCAAATAACTCACAAAAACAACACAATTTCAAATAACTCACAAAATGCACATCTCCAACACTTTCACTTGGTTATCCACTCCACTTTGAATACCGCTCACTCAACTTAACTTAAGACGGGTTACCCCTTCGAGGCATGGGGGCCCTATAGCCACACTTAAAAATGTACCATGCTGACGAACAGCAGTTCCCTATCCTCCCTCGAGAAGACTGTGAATACGACCCGAAGGTCCCGCGGCTCGCGCGCGCTCTCGCACAACTCTCAACTCTACTCTCCCTCTGACTCTGACTACCGCTCTTCTGACTACCCTTTCCCCTTGGCAGGGTGGTTTTATAAGACGGACAGGTCACGTGTTACCCCTCGTCTCCCTACTCCTAAGGAGTCCAGCCTTCAGCCTACCACTACCTTGCCGTTATGGCTTCACACACCTACCCTAAGAGACTCTTGGTCAGCCCTTGTAGAATCTTCTGGACGTTTCTACCCCTAAATCGCCATCGCAACACATCTCGCTAGTCACGTAGCACTTGGCGACAGCCAGACTGTGTGCAGTCAAGCATCTCAGCTAATTCCAACGTTAAAACCCCTCCCTTACCAGTTGCAATCCAAAAATCGTTAATAACTTTTTATTTCTTAATGAATCGACTCCAACTAAAGACCATGATCCTAGTTATGTCAAAACGCACATATTGATGTACTTTTCATGCTTGAACTTTCTCGTTAACTACCTTAATTAGCTTGATTACTAAACTTGCAATTATTCCCAATTAAACCCCTGAAATGTACCTAAATTATAATTCTACACGATAATGGACAGTTTAATAAAACCTTCTGATATTCAGTTATAGAAATTCATTAAAAATGATAGAGATATTAAATTAATACATAATTATGCATATATTATGCATATTTATTGTCAAAAAAATGGGTCTAGATGGACCACCAGACTGTGAATGTCACAATGTTATATACTCAATGGCAACATCCTAACTGTAGAGTTACTTTGCTTGCTGTGCTATATTTCAATAACGCTAATTATTAAAAGTCCATGGCCTAGGTCTGATCTTATTCAAGACATTTTATTTGTGTATTGGTCCATTCGTCATTTTTGATAAGACTGAAACCATATTATCCCAAATTCACTTTCGTGTTGCTCGCACGTGTGCACCGTTCGTGTTTTATTGTTTGCTTTTGTTTTACGATTGATAATATTTATTATATTATTGTTTGTGTATTAAGACCAAGATCACAATGTCAAAACATAACATGAGCATTAGCCCATTTCGTAAAAAAGATTCTCTATAGCGTCATGCGTGGGAATAATAAAACTTTAACTGTCAATACAAAACATATGTACTACATAGACTAGACTAGGACTGGGAATAGACCTTCACGCTAGAAGGCCATCGTAATTTTTATTTCAATAATGCTTATTATTTGTTACCATAGTTACTATTGCATGGTGTGAACACAAACATGAAAAAAACAAAATCCTAAAACAGGCATGCGAGTTGAAGAATCACCATTTTTTTATTATTATAGTTCGGGTGTAAAGTATCAAGTTTGAAATTATTATGTCTATATTTATAGAGTAGTTGATTACCGTTTCACATAATGACTGTAAATAGCAATAACACACTAGCTTGGATTAGTTTTTAACCGACTGATGTAATGTTTGAACTATGATTTCCCAATATTGAGCATATATTTTGTCCTTTGTTTTCTGCAATATTTTACGGTAGTACCAAACATTTATATGATTTATGTTGTGTGTTTCTGATTAAGAAATGTATAGACGAATAAGGTTCTACCAAGTTCCGTTTAACAAGTACATTGGGGCTTATTTCACGACGTTTTATTTGACGCGTTTATACTTTTTCGTCTCCATTGAATCTCCATTGAAACACGCGCTAACCGCTGACCGGCCGTAGCAGCTAAACCCAAGGGCTCTAGGGACACGGGCGGCCGCTAGGGGCGTATCGCTTGTCTGCGATGGCGAATAGACACACGAGAAGTACTGACAGCCCGGCACCTCCACCAAAACTTACCGATCAGAGTAAGAGCAAAATGTGAGGGCGCAGAGCCCTACTCAATTTCAGCTGAACGGTTGTAACGCTATCAAATATTGCATGAATGTTAATAGAGTACTTTTATGTTGATATTCACACTTGGCTGTTAGATAAGTCCAAAACGTGAGGGAAAAAGGAAAATCCAAAACATGCATTTCAATTCAGGAAATTCCCATCAAAGTGTTTATTTTACGAGCAACCAAATTAACTTTGGCGTTTACATTGATTCGAACGTTGCTATCCAGTATGAAAACTTGTGTAAAAAATCTGTTCACTTGAAATAAATTTCGGAAGTTTGTCAAAATTTAGTGAATTACGGAGATTTCACGATTTGTTAATTCAAAATCGCTTTATTTATGAATTGAGGAATATGCTATGCATACTGGATCTCATAGATTAATTTGTTATCAACGTTTGTGTAAAATATGAAGCCGATGTTATTAACCGTTTACCCGAAAAAAAGAGTATCAAGCATCGGAGTGTGAAGACGCTGGTTTAACTATAATAAAACACTTGCCTCTTTCTCCATTTGAGGAGTTGGTATTAATAATTAATAATACAACAACATCACACTATTTCAAGATTTGTATTTTTATTAATCGTCGCCTGGTAAATTGAAACACACATAACAAAAACTTGTAGAAATACAGCCAAACCTTACACACTCAAAAGGAATGAGATCTAAAAAAAGGGCCAAGCTCATCTACCCTTCCACATTTGCGCATTCTTAATTCATAAACGTACAGTGTCCCATAACAGCATCCTCGAAAAGCTTGGCAAAATAGAATTTGCGATTATTAATTTAACGTAGTAGTTTATCCAAGTTCTTTTTTTGTAATTAATTTAAACGTAAACATGCAAATTCTATTTGCCAAGCTTTTCGAGGATGCTGTTATGGGACACTGTACGTTTATGAATTAAGAATGCGCAAATGTGGAAGGGTAGATGAGCTTGGCCCTTTTTTTAGATCTCATTCCTTTTGAGTGTGTAAGGTTTGGCTGTATTTCTACAAGTTTTTGTTATGTGTGTGATCTTATTACTTTTTCAAGTTCCATTACAAAATTATTTGTTAAAATATAATATTTTTATCAAAGTTGATTTAATTTTTATGGTATTAGCAATAACAATAGGATGTAAAATATCTAGGCCCGGATTCATGTACATCCTGGGTATAGGTGGTATAACCATGGTATAACGACGGTATAAGGACTGGTTAAGTCTAGGCAACTCACATCCTATTAAAACTTTCCCATGTAACAACAAACGCACAACTAATGTAATTTTACACCTATTTCACTGCACCCACACGAGGGAAGCGATATATCTAGACGGCCTTGACCCACAGCCATGTAAATCATCAGATAATCAGAAGAATATTGAAAATTTTCACCATCTTTTGTTTTACATTTTTATTAAAAGTGACAGGAGATTTCGTGAGTTTATTAAAAGTAAAGAAAAAGCTTATTATTGCCGTAAATTTTGGAATAGCCTAGGACTATCATACCATTGTTTATCTGCATTAGGCTTGTAGTAATCAAAACTAGTTATTTGTGCGGGAAGTGTCAAAACAAGGTTGTGCTGGCCTAGAGTTGGCTAAGAAAGGCCTAGGGCTTGTCAAACATGTATTTATTTATCTAGTCCTATAGCCTAATGGAACTTTAGACCTACACTGTTGTATTATAAATAATTTTCTACATCTGGGCCTAGGCCAGGGACGGTTTCTGATTTGTTTTATGAGAGTATAATGACACCTTTTCTCGTTCCACACAAAGAAGAAAAATTTTACATGTCCGCCATTTGTTTACGTATCGCACTTTCCCGCCTAACTCTGCTTATACCGTCAACAAGTGTCAAGTAACTATGGTTACTTGTTGATTATATGCCAAGTGTTTAAGGCTTATTTTAAAACCTTTATTTGGAAGCCTTCCAACATACTTTTTCAACTTTTTTTTTCAAAAGAGACTATAATACTATAACCTTAATGTCCATGTAAAATATGAACATTGTAGTCCCACCCGTCTGGTCAGAATCGCGGGCCGACGTATTAGATGTAAGTAGCAGTAGTAGCAGTAGGAGTAGCTAACATCCTTAAAGTGATTTTGAGCATGTTTCAAGCCATTTTTTCACAAAGAAGGAATGGTCGTACCCCAATAAAATTTGGCATGTGTTGTCAGGTACCTAAATCCCCTCGATTGTGATAGTTTTCAAGTTCACATCACGTTACATGACGGCTGGGTAACACCTCGAAATCACCCCAACTCTGCTTGGTGTATAAGGTGCTTGAGTGTGTAGCGCACCGCGGCTTGGCTGCGGCGCCCTAACGGGCACCTAGATACAAGAAGACGTTCGTCACATATTTTAATCTGTCTTTGAAAAATGTTATTAGCTAAACATACTCTCATACCATGCAAACAACTCTCAAATGAATTGATATAGCTTGTTACGTTACAGAAAATTTATCATAAAGGCTAAAATTTGTTATTTATTTCAGAATTATATTAAAATTTTAAATTTAATACGATAATAAATGGAGTTTTTAAAAAAGCAAACCAGGACAGAACGGTGAAATTATAAAGAACTACAACTATAAGTTTCTTGATGTGGCGTAAATTAAGACGTCTCATCACGACCCCTTTCAACCATCCTGTATAGTGTTGTCAACCGAGAATTATTATACACATTGCTGAGCGGGAAGATGGGTGATGGACTATTGCGAGTGAAGGAGTTGGCACGTTATATTCGCCACTTCTTGATGATGGGAGCTAGAACAAATACTAATATGATTGTGTTATTATGCATTGTTGTTGTAATATTACTGTTTCAAACAAATTAACTATAGTTCTTGATTGTGTCTGCATTTATGTATAATTGTAATTAGATTCATTTAGTTGTCCTCCTTTGTAAATCAATTTTTTAAATGAGACGTTAAATAAATAAATGAATGAATTAAATGAATTAATTAATAAATAAACCCTGTTCCCCTGGGTAGGATAGGATATGATTGCCGTTGGCGGAGTTCGAGCTAAGACCTCTGGGAAATAGTCTCGTGCGCCATGCATGAGCCACATCTCTGAGCCAAACTAGTCGATATGTTATATGTTAATACTTTTCCAGTTTAAAATTCCGTTCAATAACTGTTTTCGATGATGAAGTAGATAACCGCTCGGAACAGGATTCAAAAACGAAAACAAACCCGATCCTAGCTAGAACCCGGCACCTCCACCAAAACACTGAATCATCAGGATTTATCAGTTCCATTTGCAGCGTGGGCACGGGGAAACCACTCACTGGCTGGCATTGCAATGCGGTTTGTTGACATGGACACGCGGTTACTAGACTATCAGACAATGTTCTTGCCATTACATTCTAAGGATAAGTCAAGCTTTATTACAAATGAAAAGGATAAAAAAATGGACGATAAAATATATAGAATACTTTACATTGTCCGAAAATTTAACATTATCATGGCACTGGCCGTATATTTCAAATTTTTAAAACTATTTAATAAAAAATCGTACACATCTCATACTAGTTAAAAATCTGCCTTCGATTATTCCTGATTCATAAAAGCTAATTTGTCGATTACAAGAAGATAAATTAAATGAAATGTTTTTTGCAGTTTAATATCCTTTACCAAGTTACCATATCTTGTAAGTTGTAATAAAGGTAATAATGTCCAATTCCAAATCGATCATTATAGTGCAAATTCATTTCACCACCGTTCATTTGTGTCATTTGTTGTCTATCCTCTATTCAGTTATAAAAACTGATTTACAAAGTAAGACACGAAAAGCTGGACTCTTGACTGACGTCCGTAGTGGTAAAACCAACGGCAGCGATCCAGTTTACCAGTTTACGACCGACTGTGGTAGGATAATCTTTTGTGTTCGTCCACTTTAAGAGTCGCCACTTTACATTCCCATAAAAATTCATCTAGTTAATCATCAAGATGTACTTTTCATAAAAATAAAATTCCTCGTTACATCTCGAGGTCTGGTGCTTACTTCCCCTGCTTACTGTTGGCTATAAAACCGAATTCAGTGTTATAAAACACACGTATAATTTTAATTTTGCATCCCCACGCTTTCTCTCCCCCCCCCCCCCCCCCCCCCCAGAAAGAACACCTGGCTATCGTGGAGTGTTTTACTGCCGACTGTGTTTCTGAAATACTCCCCTACTAACTGTAACTTTAAAGCATGGATATAAAGTGTTTTAAAATGGAGCTCATTTCATTGCTAATGTATGCACACAACAAAGCAAGCGGGTACAATATCGTTCGATACAACTGTTTCTTTCAATATGAATTAATATCGTTCAGCTTTGTTGTGTTTTGTGTTTTGTTCGAATCTTTATTCTTTATAAATTTATCGGCCTTTATTGTCATCGAGCTTCATTAATTTTGTAGGCTCGCGGTTTGCCTGCCTCCTAGATGCTACTCGTGGCAACGAGGAGTCACGAGGAGTATGTAGGAGGCATGGGATGTGAGCAGATACTTATTTTACACTTGGAAGCTTCGCAAACGCTTTTTAAAGGCGCGTTGATGGATGAGCTTTTTTGCAAGTTTTTAGTTTGCGTGGTATCTTTTTATTTTGCAAGTGTTTTTTGAACGCATTGTAGGTGATTGTTGTCAAGTTTCTAGTTACTTGTTATTATATATCTCAAAAAACTCAAATTAAAACCTTTATTCTATGGATTCTGTTCAACTTTTTTAACTTTTTCTTTCACAAGGTACATCACCGGTCCATAACCTTAATATCAATGTAAAATATGAACCTTGTAGCCCCACCCGTTTGGTCAGAATCGGCCCAAACGTCACGAAAATATCGCACTAAAAATCGAAAAAAATCGTAAAAGTACGATATTCATGAGAAATATTTCTTCGATTGTACCCAAAAACGTGGCAGGTCTAAGTTCAGAGATTTCGAAGGTCCCCTCCAATTTTCATCAAGATCGCATATGCCGTTTGCCCGGTAGGCCTAGAGAGCGAACAAACAGACAAAAATACAAAAAAAAAACAAACAAACAAACAAAAAAACACAAAAGACCCGAGCTAATTTTTTTGGGGGGGTTAGTGAAATTAAAGTCTTCGCTTCGCTCATCCAAAAATGTATTCTTTTGGAATTCGAAATTCAACCAAAGTCCATAATTTATCAATTACAGAAATAAAAACGTGATTCGCTAAAAATGTATGAGCTCTGATGAAATACGTCTTGGTGTAACAGCCAGTTGGTATTCGAGGCGGTCTCGTATACATACCGCCCGGGCTATAGTCCCACGGGACATGAATCAAAGCAGACGGGGCGTGAGGGGGAGAAGGGGGAGGCATTTCGTCAAAGGTTGTAGCTTGAAGACTCCACTATACATACACCAGCTTGAGTTTACGAGGTTGCGTCACTCGCTTGCGTGTAACGATTTGCCGTAAACCAGCGCGCGAGTGTCGGCGAGCCAATCACCGCGCGGCTACCGACAATCAAACATCTCCCGGGACGCCGTTCCATTCAGAGCGGTGATGGCGCGGAAACTTTCGGACGATTATTGACGAAGATCAACTGTGGAAACATCATTGAAGAGTGAACGTTACCGTTTGCCGCAGCCGCGCTCCTACAAACACCGCCTTCTAGAACCTAGACTCACTCACTCACCGCCCCCCTTGCTCCCGGGACTCCCTCGCTGACACACACACAGCCTTCTATAAACACACCGCTTCCCAAAACCACTGCCGTCTACATTACTTCCCGCGCTCCGTTTCCTATCTATTTAATAAAAGTTTAAAACATAATTTAAATCTCAGGTTACCACCATACTGCTAGACTCGAAGTGAACGAGGTATAAGATAACAAACCGCGTCTCATGTTCTCTTCCCCCCAACTACGAGACCTGGGCAACCTGAGTTGGTGTATTCTATGGCGCAACGTGGAAGACCACATGTTATGATCTTCATTCTGGTCGCTAAGCTTGAATTCACTCGCCACACAGTCGCCAGCATGAAAACTAGGCATTATAGTTTATAAATTCGTGATAATATATAAGTAGTTTTAGGGCGCTTTAACAGCTAAGATTATTCGCGCCTCCAAGATAAAACAGTTTTTATTAAGTGTGAGTTACCACCAAGTATACTTCTTTCCAAGGGGAGGGACGTAAGGGGAGACGCGGGGGGATAACGGGTGGACAGGCCTGTGCTGGTCAGAACCAGCCACAAGCGTATGGGGAGGGCAGGGGTTCCCCCACGTCGTGGTCGTCTTCGTCTGTGTCATCATCCGTCCTAGTTGTCATTGTCTTCGCCGTCGGGGAGGTAGTCAAAGGGAAGGGGAAAGTTCCCCGACGACGACCCAGAGCTCGCCATTAGTTTCAGGGAGTAAAACTCCCCTAATCACGGGCCAAACCACGAGAAGGTTGCGAGTTGGACATTGATGGCCCATAAATTCGTGATGTTGCAGTGTTTTGGTGGAGGAGCCGGGTAACAGCAAGGATCGGTTACGAATAGTATAGGCTGATCTATTAGGAGCGATTCGGAGAGTATGTACCAGGTGTTGTACAAACTGCGCTTCTGCCGAGGCTCCGTCCTTCAAGTGTTGTACAAACTGCGAGGTCTCCGACACCCTACTTCCGCCATCTTGAATCGCCGCTCATGCGGTTTCAGTGATCAGTCCATGTGTTGAAGAAGCGTAATAGAAAGTTTGTCATTGATTAGTCAAAATTCTTAAAATGTTTAATGTATGTGAGTCGTCCGTCCCGTTGAGTGCCCGACGCGCAGGGCCGGTGCAGGTGCTAGCGGACGTCACTCCTCCTTGTGGCAGTAACGCATGTGTCAACGTTGCTTTATTCAACACATTTCAATGTTAATGTTTGTGGGTGTTTGAATATCTCACCCACCTGAACATCAGCGGACGTATTACCTATGAAGTAACGAATCCCCCTTGTTTAGCATCGTTGAGGAGAGTGGAGAGTGTATATTTCTGTGTGATCCATCCTGACATCCACTTCTCAGTAGGCAACGGATACAATAACGTTGCAAGTGAGAAAAACACACCCTATCTACTGTGAGAGTGTGACATAATAAACACTAAGCACAAACTGTACATATCACGTGTTGTTTTCAAACAATTTTAAATTTTTAAATTCAAATTTCACATGTTGTTACGCCAAACTGACAAGGGCTGAAAACATCGGGTTCTGCTCATAATGTTTTGTATTTTGAGGTTTGGCCTAAATCCTGAGGTAATCGCTTAATGCTAACCACTAACGTAAGGTCTTCCTCAGTCAAATAACGCGAATTCTGAAATTATACAATATATACTATTGTTTGTAAAATATTCCTTGATGTTCATTCCCAAATATCCTCTCACTACCTTTGTTAGTGACCAGAAAATTGCAAAAGACCCTGGGCAGGTTTCCCAAGAATTATTATTTGATGACTTAATTATTATAAGTAATAAGGTTGCAACTTGCAATAAAGAGCAATTTTTTTAAATCGTATATGAACTGGCATTGTCGCATATAAATTGAGATAAACTGCTAACAGCAGGTACAGTTTCCGTCACACAGGCACAAAATGAGCTCAGTGAATTCTGAAACGTCTCCCTCCCAAAGAGTTATATTTTGTATTGTGAGATACATTCCTCCCGGGAGTGACTCTGTAGAGTCCCTCAGGTCACGGCTGTCCGGGGTGCTGTGGGGGGGGGGGGGGGGGGGCAGAACCCGACGGGAGCGAGGCCACTTTAGCTTCGTTCGTTACACACATCACCGAGTTTCAAATATCTCCATCTCAAATTACTCGTCGTCGTCATGACTTCGACTTGTCCACGCTTCATTGGAGACGATGATGTGGTGGGGTTCGGCTACAACGAGGCACAAGGTAGGAGCTGTGACGGGTTCTCGTTTAGCTACCAAGGATAGAACACAACATTTCTGTTTTGACAAAATAAAATCCAGGTTCAGCAGATATTACTTTAAAATAACATAATTTTTTATAAAAGTGAGTTCGAATTTCATACAATTTTTCATCTCTGCTCTGTCATCGTACGAACGGTATACGTAGCAAGAATGTTTGAAATTTTGCTCGCAATAAATGCGAAGAACGAAAAGTCGATATTCGATTCATGATTTTACCACTGAGACTTCAGTTTCCCGAGCTCTACACGCGCAAACAAACAAACACTAAGCCCGTGTTATGAAAAGAGGGATTACCTCCTGGCGAGGGCGTGGGCGGGTGGGTCGCATGCGGAAGAATGCCATCGTGAGCCGCACTAACAATAGAGGTATTTGCATAGGCGCGTGCCCTGCCTGTAGGTGCATCCATCTCCTCAGCCTGAGCCGGCGGCTTTCATGCGGCCCACGTGTCTGTGTCGCGGTGTCACGCACAGACGCGCACGTGCGAGCATTCCCCGAGTACACGTGCAGGCGCGTCGACCAGGTGGGGGGACAGTCATCGGTACTCGGGGACAGTCATCGAGATTCGAGAGGACAGTCATCGGTACTCGGGGACAGTCATCGGTACTCGGGGGACAGTCATCGAGATTCGAGAGGACAGTCTGCGGTACTCGGGGACAGTCATCGGTACTCGGGGGACAGCCATCGGGATTCGAGCGGACAGCCATCGGTACTCGGGGACAGTCATCGGGATTCGAAATGATAGTCATGCGGAGTCAGGAAATGCTCCGGTTGGTCCATGTTATAAAAATGACTACCCATCAAAAGGAAGACTCTCGTTCAAGGCCCACATTCAGTCCCCGCTTCGGTTGAAAAGTTCCAACATCTACATAAAATTTAATGTTATTAATTCTGCGAACTTTTCTTCCAAAAACTAAAAAGATGATCGATGTGAAACGTATGAATATGTTCACAAAAGGGAACGAAAAGTTGCATTATAGACCTATGGTTTGTATATTATACGCAAACAGTAACCGATCATCCGATTGACAAAAATAATACCTAATTTTATAGTTCCGTCATGTAAAAGAAAGAATTATTTCATAATGTATTTTCGAGTTAAAATTATATTTAATTTGTCATTCATTTGTTCATCATTGCCGTGTCCGGAACACCATTCTAAACAACTCATTTAAAAAAATCCAAACAACACGTTTGAAATAAATTTTAACTTTAATACTTCGGGACACGACTAAATTTTGCATTTTCTTCTAAAATGTGTCTAATTATTTGTCGAATACGAGTAGTAAGCTCATGTTCAAGCCCCCCGCAAACCCTGGCGTATAGTAGGCCCCATCTCTCGTAAGACAGCCTGCCTTGTTTGCCCCCCCCCCCCCTGATTCATCACTCAATCTTACCAGGAGGCTATTGTTCTGAGTCTCGAGCCAGCCATTCGGAAGAACCTAACCCTCTCTTTTCTTCAAACTTCTTTGATGACCCAGCATCTGTGATGAGTACATTCCATGGGTTATAAATAATGTCACTCATATGTACACGTGCAAATCTAAGAAAGATTCGATCAAATTCACCTCGGGATTTCACGCTTTGAGTGTTTATACATATTTGGTCGAGTTACTTTTTACTTTTGGTATTTAGCACTTTCGAAAATCCGCAAATTATAAATTTTCACCATTCTGAGATTTATCACTTTCATGACTATATTATATTACTACTACTACCCACATTACTAATCTTTGCTACTACTACTATATATTTTCAAGTTTATACTTTGTAAGTCTAGCCACAACTCAACTATTCAGAGCACGTTTAAAATTAACAACCTTTTCTATGGAAATTTTCTCAGGCGCAATGCACTATGGGAGTTATGTAAGATTTGTCTCTTGACTGGATCACCATGTGAAAAACATTGAGAATGTCGAGTGCCTGTTATCGAAGCGACGACCTCCCAAGTTAGTGTCGTGTCGAATGTTCTGTTTGCGCACTCAAGTCTCACAAGACATTGTGGAAATCCTTCCCGTTTTACTTTGATCAACACTTAATTTCACCTATATTTTAACTCTGGATTATAGAATCACATTTCCCAGAGTTTTAATATCCTCTTGACGGCATCTCTGCCGCCTGCGCACATGACATTTCATTAGCCAGACGAAATTCGCTATATTTTTTACAAAAAGGTTTTCTTTCACAAATTTCAAGAGAATAATATTATGCATGTCTATGACTGTTAAAAATGTTGCATTTTACAACGTGCGTGTAGGAATTAAGAAGAATCTTTAGTATCCAAATGTTCAGGGAAAACGAAACCAACCCGGCGCCTCCACCAAACACTTAAAATATTTTGTAACTTTAAAATATGGTTGGAATTTTTTCATATCGTGGTGTTTTCAGTTTTTCATCGATGAAAAATCGTATCTGTAACTGTAGGTAAATCGCATCCAGGACCCACCATGTATAGGTAACCCCGGCAATGTTCTGCGCCTGCGCGTTACGTGTTAAAACAAATCTCGAAACCAGAGTTGGAAACAAACTTTCTACCGAAACTTCGTAGCGATGTTTTGTCTGACTCTGACGTTAGGTTTTAACAAAATTAACACAAGTTTCGAACAGTTTAAGTAATTGATAGTTTAAAACAAAAATGGAATGATAGCGTAGAAGAACAAATTGAAGGAAGTTTTCTTGGAAAGACAAATCCTAACGAGTTGGGAAACAACCAAGTCGAAATAGAATGGGAAATCCTCCTACTTTCTACCTGGTTAGAGAAGCTCACGCATTTTCCGCCTCCGCTTTTCCTAACTTTCCTCCGAACACATTCGAGCGACATAAAATCGATTACAGCGTGTACCTGCTACTGCCATGTGGGTTATTTGGATAATTGAATCCCACCGATGTTGGATATATACAAATCCCATCCGTCACTCCGAGCATAGCTTAGATAATTATTAAATTACCTTACTATTTGATAAAATAACTATGTAATGTTAACTATTAATTAACTTACGGTGAAAGATGCATGGGAATTCACACGAATTCACCGACAATCAACGATTGATAATTTTATCTCAATCAATTTAGAGAGACGAGGACAGAAGGGATAGATACCTTAACTTGTAAGTGGAAAGATGGAAGAGTTGTCCTTAGCAGTTTGAGCTCGGACGTTTACTAGCTCGAGAGATCCTTCAGTCAGGTTAATCGGCTGTAGAACGATCCCCTTCATACGATGCTTAGCGATAAAGGATAAAAGCGACGACATTTACCACCCTGGGTCTACCACCCTTTTGGCAGTTAGTAAATAGCAGTTCGCTCGGCCAAGAATCATCCTACGTAAAATATACAATTTTGCAAACTTGTCAATAAAGCATACATGGACGTTCTTACAGTCATAGATTTTCAAAAATTTGTCTTGATCAGCCAGGAAAAAAATCACGAATATAGTCAATTTTGGACTTTTGAACAAAACTGAAATTCGTGAAATCTAATTTATTTTTTATAAATTATTTCAAAACAAATTTTAGGAATGTGTTACCATAGAGACCTTTATTTCCACTTTCGTGAGATATGTTCAAAATTTCTAACAACTGTGGTGTCATTCAGCCGAGCAAACAGTAAAATGCCTAAAACGCAGGTGGTGAACGCTCTTAATTCAATAAAATTGTGACGGTTGAACCAACAGCCTGCGATGCGTCAAGCCGATGCCGTCCAGATGCATTCACAGGCGACTTGGAGATTCCTATATCCCGGTAGGACAACCAGCTACCCAGCACGCTGGTTGTCTGGTAAGGTAAGGGTAACAGGGATACGAGGGTGAGGTGAGGTCCAGAAAATATGATAAGATAGACAAACAAAAAACAATAATATTGTTTGTCCTAATCTGTGTTGTGACATCTAGATAAAATTATCTTAGGTCATTTATCTAGATATAATCTATTATCTTTTAATTATCTAGATAAGGTTTTTATTATATCTTTTTCGAATTTCAGTTATCTAGATAAAATAAATCTTGGCCTCTCTAATATTTTTAAACTTTTAGATATTTTTTTCTAGATAAACTATTTAACAATATTTAAAAAAAAATGTATAAATGAATCACTTTTTAAAATTAAAAGAAACTTCTACTACTCTGAAAATCAAAGATATATCGAGTGACAAGAAAAGAAAACTGTTGTTGGGAAATAAGTTTTTTTTAAACACGTAAATTTTCTATAATTATTATCGTTTATCCAATCAAAATTAACAAGATAATTATTTTCATCTATTATCTTTTATCTACATAATTTTTCCACAGTTTATCTTTTATCTTATCTAGATAAATGTTTGGAGAATTATCTTTATCTTTATCTAGATAAAGATTAAATTGAAGTTACAACACAAGTCCGAATAATCTCATTCAGGTGAGGTCAGTCACGCCTCGAACAATAGATTACACTTCGACGAGTATAGGTTTATTTTTTGTATAGAGTTAAAAGACAATTGTAATTAATACAAGATAATGTTAATAATATTTGTTATGAAGAGAATGTGAATAGTGCATTAAGGAAACAACTGTTGCATTGTACTATATTTCTTCCATCCCAGCTCTCAAATGTAGTTAAAAAAGAGTTTTCAAAAAAGAGATTCGATCTGTACATTTACTTTAAATCTCTGTGTATGCATACAGTGAGTGTAGTGTATTATCTGTGCTTACAGTGAGTGTATGAGCCAGGTAGGTAGAGGGAAGGGACAGTACTAACCGAACTGGACTGTCCTCTATCTTGACGAACGAAAGAGCTCTGAATCAACGAACAACCAACAACTGCTTATGATTTGTTAATATCGCAATTACCGAGGGAGGAGCGACTCGCCTCCCGGAGGAGTGGGGGGTGGGGGGATAAGCCCCCCGCGGGAATAATTCAGTAGGCCTGAGTTGAGCAGGGGCGGCTTTGTTCTCCCGTCTAGTCACGTGGGCATGGGATCGACGCCTGCCCCGCAGCTCCTCGTGTAGGAGGACGTGGTCCAACCACACAGGGGGATCAACGCTGAGTTGAGCAAGGGCGGCTTTGTTCTCCCGTCTAGTCACGTGGGCATGGGATCGACGCCTGCCCCGCAGCTCCTCGTGTAGGAGGACGTGGTCCAACCACACAGGGGGATCAACGCTGTGAGGGTGTGCTACTACATGCCAAGCCCGACAACTCTGGTGCAATAGAGAAAAGAAATACAATAAAGTGGTTATATAGTATGTCTGCTTCCAATGCAGAAAATTCCTGGTTCGATTCCCGCTTCATGCATATTCACTACTTATTCATTCTAAAAAAAATCTTTTGGAGTAGGCTTCTCCTATTGTTTCAGGCGTCGCCTGCAGGTAAATCGTGCCCGACAAGTTTGGTAGGTAGTTCTCATTTCAAAATATAGATAGGATCGTCGATGACGTTGTCAAATTATAGTCACCCACTGGAAATAAGTTTTGTCACTGAGTTGGTAGACTTTAAATATACGAGTTTCTTTCTGTATCGGAGAAATTTGAAGTATTGATAATGCCACAACATTCTTGATAGTGTAAGATAATCATATTATTTTGAACCTTGTGCAGTAAAGATGATGGATGGACATTTGTTGGCAATTCGTAATTATCTATGGGCAGGTAAAATTCATTAAAATAAATAAATTATAGTATTGTTACAAAATAACAATACAACCATTGAAAAAGAAGATTAAGACAACAAAACATAAATGAGATGAGATGTCAACCCTTCGATTTGAGTCAGTATTTTCTAGATGTTATTTGTTGTTTAGGTTATCAAGAATGTGAAAGAAAAGTACGGGGTAGAATTCTTGCTGATTACTGTGCATAAAAATATTATAAGAAAATAAATTTATAATATCGAGGTCAATGAATATTTACATTGACTATAATAAAAAGTATGAATAAAATTTACATAATTCGTACGCTGAATTACTAAGCTGGGCTAAGCTCAGATTTGAGAAAATGAATTCTGACTTGGCCAACATATTTTGACAGTCAAGTACGACGAAATGCTTCCTCTTCTCATACAACAGGAACAAACGAAAAACTTGTTTGAAAGGGTAGATTATAGTTTGTTCGCAATGAAATGCTAATTTCGTTCCAACCCAGGTTATCATAATTTATTACCTCAAAAGAAAATCTCCCTTCTATCAAAGCCAAATCCTCTCTGAATAATATCTAAGTATGATCTCTTAGATAATGGATGATTGCTTTATAACAAAATGTTTGCAAAATAATGAGCTGGAGCTGGCGTCCACGGCTTACCCCCCTCCCTCCCGCGTTACCATGGTGAGAGGAAGCCAGCCGGGGCACAATGCCGGGGGATGTTTTCGTCCGGCTGACAAGCAGAACTTCTCTCTACTAATGAGAGAGCAGCCTCCACTCTATGCAAGAGTGTTGCCCGGTTCCAGAACACGGAACGCGAACAGGGAACTTCCTGAATAGTGACTACCCTCCAGAAAACACAATGGAGGACAGAATTAAAACTTTTCGGATGACCTCAAGCGAAGTTTGTTGAAAAAAAAATGTTCTTAAATATTATCTTCCATACGATGATGACGGGCTTGTTCAGAGGGGAATATAGGAGAGAGATAATTCAACATTTTAAATCCAGATTATTATCTGTTGTTTATTAAATGTGAACGTTAGATTTACTATGGTAATATTAAATAATGAACATTATTTTAAGGAATTTTTTTTTAAAATTTTTTTGGAAACACGATACTGATGTATATATACATCACATATCGATTTCGAAGTATGAACACATATGTGTCGAATTAAAGTTTGAACTTTCATCTTACATGATTTTACTAGACAAGACTACTGAAATGTGCGATCAATTCTATGAAACGTGCACAATTTTCTTTTGGAGAATATTAATACTATTTACTTTCTTTGGTGGTGAGTGATTACAGCCTATTTTCTGGTTCACAGGTATAAAAAATTCGATTAATTCTAAAACAAAACAAGTCATGTACATTTTGTAACATGCAACAAAATATAAAAAAAGTCATCTTTCTCCGAAGCAAGTGAGCAGGGTGCACAAAATGTGACAATACACTGACTAAAGATAATTCCGAGGAAAACTCACCATTTCTCTAGATGGAAAAACACGTTTAATATGCATAATGGCTCATGGCTGCTACATTTCTGGGGGGCTCTGTCATCAAGAGAACCACAAACTTGTTGAAGTATAGAAGATTCCAGTGCCTTGCATATTTTAATATCATATGTGCCAGGTGACACTTCTCAACTGCAGCTCTCTTCGGGTGCGTGCCGCGCTGTCACCATTGTTGCACGTATGGCTTGCATCCCAGCAGGCGCCATATAAGCCTGACAGACTGCCGCTCTTCTAGCCGACATGAATGACGATTATCACACGCCGCCCGTGTCAATGTCATGCGTTGAGAAGTCGAGGGAATACATAACAAGACACTTAGAATGCAGCGGCTCCGAGTGTAACGCATCTCCTTGTATTTGTGCCTGCTGCTGTGTCTAGAGTCACAAGTCGCTAACAATCTCTCTATACCTATTTTATATAGCATAAAGTTTTTATCATAAACGTTTTATAGGACAGAATTCATTCATATCGTGTGGGGTTGATGTCACCGCCTTGTTTATATGCCTGAATTCACCCCTCGCGTGGGGTTGATGTCACCGCCTTGTTTATATGTCTGAATTCACTCATCGTGTGGTGTGGGGTTGATGTCACCGCCTTGTTTATATGTCTGAATTCACTCATCGTGTGGTGTGGGGTTGATGTCACCGCCTTGTTTATATGCCTGAATTCACCCCTCGCGTGGGGTTGATGTCACTACCTTGTTTATCGGCTTATTGATCCCTCTGACGAAATGTCACCCCCACCCACACTTGAATTATTACCCCGCCCTTACCGCCCACCGTTTGCACCCCCTGGAAAACTAATTAACGGCTTCTATTTTCAATGTTGTCGAGGAATCTATGGCTGGCTCTGGTCCTGTTGTGCCGGAAAAGGAAGTGAGGTCGTAATTAGTAGGAGAGTCGGGAATCTGTCGTCTTTGATTCCTCTGCACCCGGCACAGGGTCACTCTCTCTCTCTCTCTCTCTCTCTCTCTCTCTCTCTCTCTCTCTCGGACGGGCAAACAGCTGGGGGGGAGGAGGAAGAGGATTTCGACTCTTTGAAGGTATTAGCGTGGGATTTCGGACGGGCAGGGCTCCTAATTCATTTTGATCAAATTTCACTTCTATGGGCGCACATTCTGGACATGTGCTGTGTGGCAGTTTGGACAGAAGGGCTACAGATTCAGAAAGGTAGAACTTAATTTTTTAAGGCTTCCTTACAAAGAAGTGCGAGCGGGATAAGGCATGCCAGTGCATGTCTTCATGAAAATCAATAAATTAGTAAATAACATATGCTTAACCCAACCCCAACTCCGAAGCATGCAAAGTCACGAAGATGTTCTTGTAAAGAAAGTGTGTATGACGAGCTCACTGTCCTGTATAGTAAATGAAAGAATGCACCAAGCTAACGGTTTTATAAATGTAACTTTTGATTCATGATTGTTAATAATATAACTATTTTATTGCTGCTACCTATTGACCTTTTATGAGTCTGAGTTGAGTATGTCTGTTCTGCCTGTTCTGTTCTGTTCTGTTCTGTTCTATTCTGTTCTGTTCTGCACAAAGTTTCACCAAAACCGATCTTTATAAAGTATGGTTTATGTTGGTTGGTTTCACTTAGATAAAATGTAAACTAATCATTCGTGTTATAGTATTCATATTCATATTCGCATTTTTCACAACATCTCCCTAGGGGGAGGGAAATAGTGGGTGTTCTAACACAGGTGTTCTCAGGTGCCAGATGCACCCGAGTCAGAGCCATACTTTGAATTTCCCAACAACCGATCACGTGTTTCCAGCCGCCATTTTGGTCGCCATCTTGTCCACCATTTTAACCGCCATCTTAGCCGCCATTTTATCCACCATTTCTGAACTTTTAAATTCCGCACCACTCCTAGCGCACTCTAGTAATCATTGTAGGTACTACTATTATTTGTATTTATTTCTTATTGAAACACACTGTGACTCGAAGTCGAACCATCATCCACTCGGACCAAGCTTCCAAGTCAGTTTTCAACTCTTCAGGTATAGCGCCACGCCCGCGCGCATGTCGGCGGCTCGTACTGGCATAATGTTTCGTCTGTCACTTACCGCTATGCTCACTGCCATTGTTTGTGTTCGCTGTTTTGTCTAACTAGGTGCCTTTGTTGCGTATTATGCGTAGCATGCCTCGCTGTCGTTTAGTTTACTGGCCATTGTTTCCGCGTGGCATAATTTGCACTCCGTGCGTCCGCTCGCTAGTTTTCTGTTGCTCACTCAACACTCGGTCCCACATTATTCAGTGGTGATAAAATGTGATAAGGAGCCAAAGTCAAGTGTATCGCGCGAAAGTAGCTCAAGTCAAGTGTATCGCGCGAGACTCTAATTCAGGGGATCATGGGTTCGATACCCACGCGGTCACCCTGACTGAAAGTTCTACCCAAGCTTTTCTTCTTTAACAGCCCTTGGTTATTCCCATTACAATTATCTTAAAACAAAACACTTTCAGTACCGAATTAAATTGGACAAAATCAAGTTATGTTAAGCAAGTTTTTCAAATTACTATTTTTTTAAAATGATTTTTAGTGTTTTTTTACACATTTTTAATCGTGTTGGTAAAGGAATTTTGGTAAATTTTGGATTTTGAATTAAAGCTTCATTTTAGATAAATATATCAATTTGATGTACATTCCTAAAACAAGATTTTTCTGCATATTTTACAGTTTTTGTATCTCAAATAGTAGCAAAACTAGAAATATATTACTTTTCCGGGACAAACCAAATTTTCCCCATTTTTAGTCTTTTTCGCATATGTGTATTTTTAATCTTATCTTAAAAGGACACTTTTCGTTCAATCGGGAAGGAAAAAAATGTGTTATATTTTTTATGCACGGATAAAAAAATTGGTGTCAAATTGAAAATACGATCTGTTACCCCGATATAAATTTAGAAAGTTAATGTCCATGGTCATGGTCAATGGGTCTGAAAAGTTTAACAATTTGTATTTTGTGCTGGAACCGACTGGACCGGATTCGATGTGTAAATCCAAGGGGGATGGTGGGGGGGGGGGGGGGGGGTCGTGGGGGGGGGGGTTGTAATATAATTGAATGAGAAGTGAGGGTTTGTTTTAGCATTTTATAATAAGCTTCTTTAAAGAAAAACAAATACTACAAGAAGAGCACTCAGTTCAACTTCAAATTAAAAATGTCTTGAAGAAATCATTTCTATTTTTATTGAATCACGCTTTAAATGTCTGGCGGTGAATGCATTGCAGTTTGCAGTGACCAAGGTGTACCGAATCTCGCACGCCCAGGTCCCCCAGAATTCCGCTGGGAGACTGAGAAAAAAACTTGCAATCTTTACACGTATTTCGTACTGGCTATGTTTTTCTTTGTATTGTATGTATTTCAATAATGTTATTATTTAAAAAAAATAAGTAATACAATCCAGAAACTAAAAAAGTCTATCCCTGTCGGGGTTTGAACTCAGGACTCCCACATTCCGGGCATAAATGCGCTTTAGGCTCGGAGGACCAAAATTATGTGCACGAATGGCCAGAATGCGTCTCTGGTAAGACTGTATCGTAATAGGCACCGTAGAGTCTGATGCAGTTGTTGGTTATGTAAATAAATAAATATGATTCTGATAAAACCCTTTTAGAGTTGGTAAATAGAATGATTTATTCAGAGGAAATTGCTAGAGACCTTGGCCTGCACGAGATATGGAAGAAAAGTCAACAGTGACAATAAGAACAAAAATAATGTGAAGTAAATAAACTACACTGCATGTTTGAAGCGAAGGCTTGCTAAACAGTTTATACCAAACAAAATGTACCAACACTAAACAGTCGTAGTGAGACGAGTGAGCGAGCCATGTGTTGATTACCCGGGCACATTTGCATTTGAATTAAGTTAAGGGTTTTGAGTTTGGTTGGTAAAAGGGCGCGTCAACTGTAAGGCCATAATGCGCCACTCATAAAGGAAATGTAAACTCAAACTCAACACATGGCTCGTTCACTCGTCTAACAACATCTTCGCCGGTTTCCCTTTAGTATAAACTATTGAATCGAGAGTCAAACAAGAGTAAACTCCACTTGTTCATTATCTGTACACTTACACGGGATACGAAGTATAAAAGTTAGAAATATAATAATAAAATAATAAATACTACAGTTAGAAATGAAACATTTTGAACATGGATCACTAGAAGTTTAATGTGAAATTAATTCTGGTACTTTTGAGAGGAATGTTTTTCTTCCGTGAGATAATTGAAATTAGCGTTGCAAAGACGTAAATAAAACTATATTGTGACATGTATGCTTGTAATATTCAGTGGTAGAGTTGGATTTATAGACTTGGGGCTTGTAAGTGCCTTGTTTTGTGTATCTAAAGAGGGCGCGGCATGGGTTTTTATTCTTTTATGGGCTTTGTCAGTTTTAAGTCTGTATAATTTAATCTAAGTACGGAAATTAAAACGACACTGGCGACTTGAATGTTATTTGCAATTCATGAATGTAGGAACAGATTTCGAAGCTGGTTATAATTCAGTTGTGTACCGAGGAGTTCAAATAATTTGCGTGGGCGTGGGTGGGGAGGAGGGAGGGAGGGAGGGAGGGGAATGGGCGTCCAGTTGGTGGCCTGACCTGCCATACAAGGGAGGGGTTGGGCTGCAGGGGGCAGAGAGCCAGTCGTCGTTGACACTTTTCTAAGTTGTCCTGAAATAATTAAAAACAATTCAGAGAAAGGATTTTCATTGTTCATCAGTATCTATTTTCATTTTTCAAACAAACTGCTTGTAATGTAACTCTATAGTAAATAATCACCAAGTATCACCTAATCAGGAAGTGTCAGTGTCAGAGTTATCAGCCAGACATGCACACGACGCAAGGAATGGAATCCACTGTAGAGGGCACAACCTATAACCTCGCCCTTCTTACATGTGCGCACTTCAATATGGAATATAACCACCTCGATTTCTGCAAGAATTTAATAGTAAGTATTTTAAACGTGCGTCCGTGTGATTGTGTGAGTGATTGTGCGTGTGATTGTGGTTGTACGTGTGAATGTGCGCGTGATTGTGGTTGTACGTGTGATTGTGGTTGTACGTGTGATGTGGTTGTACGTGTGATTGTGCGTGTAGGTGTGTGTGTGAATGTGCGTGTCCACTCTATACGTAACGCAAGTAGTTTTACTATCGATCACCAAACACTGGCGCTGAATTAGTAACCACTAACGACAGCTCGGATGTAGCTGGTAGCCAGTCCGAGTATGGCGAGGTGGTGTAGTCAATATCACGTAGGCCCCACACTGAGGCTCACTGGTTCAGATGTCCTTGGTGTGATGTAGATTTGAAGACTGCATGCAATGTACTCAACGGTGCACGAACACGAATCTAATCATCTTTGCAGTGGCGTATCCAGGAATGTACAATTGGGGGGGGGGGGTCGACATGCCAAACAGGGACGGGGTCTGGGTCAAAGTACCAGCAGCCGGAGGCCTTTTCGCCGAAGGCGCAATTTTTTTTCACGTATCTGACGTTCTGAACGCCTGTAAACACAGTTTAGAGTCATACAATAGCTAGAGTCTTGACAAACTGACATAGTTGGTTGCTCCCTCATTACAATCACCTTCAATCTTTTTGGCCTTTTTTTTGGGGGGGGGGGGTCAACCATCATTATCCCCCCTTAGATATGCCACTGCATCTTTCTTATTACAGCCGAATACTGCGAATAAGGACAAAATTGTAATAGGCTTTTTGTGAATTTTGTAATCAAGATACGTATTACGGTCTTATAGTAAGATTTAACATTCATGAGAGCCAATTTTGCCAACTCAACTTAGTAGTATAGTATTAGTATTAGTATTTTTAGGACACTTTAACAGCTAAGATTATTCGCGCCTCCAAGATAAAACAAATTCTATAAGTGTGAGCTACCACCATGTATATTTCTTTCCAAGGGGAGGAACGTACGGGGAATTGCGGGGGGACAACGGGTGGACAGGCCTGTGCCGGTCAGAACCAGCCACAAGCATTTGGGGAGGACAGGGGTTCCCCCACGTCGTGGTCGTTTTCGTCTGTATCATCATCCGTCCGTGTTGTCATTGTCGTCGCCGTCGGGGAGGTAGTCAAAGGGAAGGGGAAAATTCCCCGACGACGACCCAGAGCTCGCCATTAGTTTCAGGGAGTGAAACTCCCCTACTCACGGGCCAAACCACGAGAAGGTTGCGAGTTGGACTTTGATGGCTCCCATGACTTTTGGAAGGATTCGTTACATTTTCATGATACATCGCTTGTTTATAGCTTCCCCTAAAAAAAGTGGATTTTTTTCTCTCCGGATAAGTTTAATTTATCGAGGTAAGTGTTGGGGATGACAAGATTGACAGTGGACGAACGAAATTTTGACAGATTATTGATGGGCGAGTGACAGGTTTCGTTCGGTTTCCAGTGATGGATTCTCTGCTCTTTTTCAGGCCAATTATCGAATAGAGGTTGAAACTTGAATTGTAGAACGATTTCCAAGTCGGTCTAATTTAGGAACGCTGAACGCAGTAAGCTGAAGTCACACATTGCGCTAAAATTTATAATGTGAAATTGCAAGAAATTAAGGCGTTCCCCCGAAACGTTACAAGAAACCTAAGTGCTTTTACTTTAGTACACTAAAAAAGATTCTTCCACTTCTAGTGAAGCTAATTCCAATCCACCATCTTGTGTTTCTATGCTAATTTGGAATACTCTTCTCAATCCATCAAAGCATTCACCTGAACGGCGGATAATAAATAGACTCTTGGTGCGTGGGCGTAGGGGCGGAGAAGGGTGGGGGAGGGAGGGGGAGTAGCACAGTAATCAATTATTGCAGATGCTATCTGTTGAGCCGTGCGGCTTGCGTCTAATAGCGAGCGACCGAACACGTGACTCCATGTATTGATTGATTCCTACGAGACTGGCACACGGAAAGTGAAGGTTGTGCGTCGTCTCGTCGCTTATCACCTGTGGTGTGACAAAACAATAACTAGTACTACTACTACTACTACTACTTCGTAAGAGTCGAGGGGGGAATGACCTGTAATTGGTTAAATTTCCAAGTCTGCCCTTGCCTCCCACTCCCACCGCGATCTGATTGTAAACCGGATTACGGCTTGATGGAGGGGGTGACAACATTCTCTCAGTACCCCCTACTCTCGCTATTTTGACTGGAAGGTCACGTGATTACAGTACAGACACTAGCCGCTGTGAGTCTCACTTCGGTCTGCTGCCAATCCGGGCGGCCAGCCGCGCACGCGCCCTCACATTTTCACACTTTAATACAAGAAAACTAATTTAATAAAGTCAAATAAGAGAATGTTTTGATATAAAAACATAAATACATGATCCAGTTTTATGTAGAATCCAACAAAATGATTTATTGATAAGTGATTCGAGAGGTGTTAGCGTGAGAAGTGTGACCGGTCGGGGGCGCGTGCGCTCGGCGGAACAGCGGCCGCGACTAGCGAAAATGAACAGACCTCGCCGCTCGGCAGACATGTCTGAGACCGGCCAGTGAGAGGTAACGTTGACGTAAGCGTGCGAGATATGCGTGTTAAGGACTGGGCCCTTAGCGGTCGGTCCCGGCTAGTGTTTAGTGCAGTGTTCTAACTAAGCCTGCATCGTTACGATGATGGAAACCTTAGTGAATGGCGTCTCCAAGCAACAACCCTATTCACCTCACCTGAAGAAAGTGCTTAAAACGTACCAGCTGACGGCGGTTAAAAGTCTCCAAGGACCGAGTAACACGCTGGACAAGGGGACACCGGTTGTCGTTCGCAGGGAGACAGACTCAGATCTCGCGCCCACCTTCACCATACAGGCTCAGCCCATCCTCACCACCCCGGACCAGAGTCGAAGTGATCGTTCCGAGACTGTCTTGGAAGGGGAGACCATCTCGTGTTTCGTGGTAGGCGGCGAGCGGCGGCTCTGCCTCCCACAGGTACTCAACAGCGTCCTCCGGGACTTTAGCCTCCCCCAGATCAACCAGGTGTGCGACGAGTTACACATCTTCTGTTCCCGGTGTAACCCCGAGCAACTGGAAGTGCTCAAAGTGAACGGGGTCCTGCCCATGAGCGCACCCTCGTGCGGACTCATCACCAAGACAGACGCCGAGCGTCTCTGCTCCGCGTTGCTTCACCGGGCGCCACCCCCGCGCGCCGTGCTCAAAGGCGGTGACACCACCGCCCTCCTCTCTTTCCGTGTTTACCACGAGTGTTTCGGCAAGTGCAAGGGATTGTGCCTACCCGCGTTGTACACCGAACCCGACGCGGTGTGCATCGAGTGTAGTGAGTGTCGGGGGATGTTCTCGCCGCAGCGCTTCGTGTGTCACGTTCATCGCTCCCTGGAGAACAGGACCTGCCACTGGGGGTTTGACTCGGACAACTGGCGCGCGTACCTTCGCCTGGGCGCACCCCCTCGGGAGGAAAGGGCTCAGAACGTTTGGGCATGTTCAAAGTCAGCACGGGGAAACCCGGAGCCGACCCTCACAACGCAAGAAGGAGGTTTTTATGGTTGCTGTGCTTGCGTACAAGCCAAGGTCTTCGGCCGGCTAGCTAGCTTAGCCTCAGCGAGATTTTTTTTCTATTTTCTATTCTTACAATCAACTTGCTAATAATACGCTTCGAAACGCCGGAGACGTGCCTACGCGCATCGAACCGAAGGAGTGGCGTAGAGTTCGAGAGGTATTGGGTTCGTATCCCGCCGCCAATACACTTGGTTCGAGTTTCATCTCAATTTGCTCCACATTCACAACACAATGCTGGAATCGAACCGTCTGAACCGATTCATATTTCCAGTATACCCTCCCACTCGGTCACAGAACTCCAGCTCTTCGGCACTGACACCATCGACAAGTCGCTCAGTTTCATCGTCATGAATTGAATCCCGTGTGCGCAACGCATCTTGCCCTCGACTAGCTTAGCTTGGCACGCATAAATGCAGCTACAACAAACACCCGACCTATTTCTGTATGACCCGTGCTTGCAACACACATCTCCCCGTCACAAACACACGCTTTGACTTGCTTTGTTTCCCGTCAGTGCAGCAGTTTCCCACCCATTCGAGCCTGCATCAGGTAGAACTTTGGAACCCTTCGGTCTCGTTGAATACCCACACCTGTCGGCGGGCCACCCTAATGACGTGCATAGTTGTTTGGGACGATTGCGTTTTGAAACCTTCTCATTCTCCGTATCCATCACCTCCACTGCCCGACATAATAAAATACCACAGCGCACTCGTATTGAATGCCACCAGTATGGACCGGGGCGGCCCAAACCGGCCCAAAATCAGACCCCCAGACGATCACCTGGGCACTGTTTTACAAAGACCGACATGGGTTTCCTCCCGCTCCGCTTATACAATTGCCAGTCCGAGACACGCTAGCGTTCTACCGTCTTGTTTTGACGGACGTACCGGCTAGACTGATAGACAGACGAGTAAGCGGTATTATCTCAATCTTTATAAACACCTGGCGAAATGTCTCTGTAATTTATCGCTTCCTGTACAATACGCCGGCAGCAAGCGGGTCAGACTGTTTCGTCATTCTCTAGTAAGTGTTGACGACATTATTATGACTGATAAAATGTAGGCCATGCGTAATGAATGAGTCATCAGTCTTGGCCACGGACGACAGCGTGGGGTCACACAGCCATCACGTTCTGGTAGTCTGCTCAACTCATTTATATTCATTCGTTTTATCTACGCATGTTTGCATTAATGGTCACTCAACTACACAATTGAATACGTGCGTAGGAACCGTTCCATAGTCTAGTATGTTGGGCTAGCCATCTAGGAAGTAAAACCGCAAAACATTATAATTGTTATTGCAAATGCATTTACGGCGTTTTTCATGGATATCAAAATCATGTGCACATTTCACGTATTTTAGGCCAGCTACTTTTTAGAAGGGTTGTCGTAGTACCCGTAAAACGAAACTGAAAGCTAAAAGCTAATTCATGATGCTAAATTGCTAACGCTGTGCATGTGTAAGTATGCGTTAGTGCTTTGTTGGGCTAGTACTGCTTTTGCTTGTTATGGTAGGCATAGAGCAATATTTTTGAAATATGTTAAAAAGTTAAAAAGGTGCGAGACGGGTAATTTCGTCGCGTCGCGTATTTACACTTACTTGAATGTGAGTTCGACGTTTCGGAACCACTGTGGGCAACATCGTCAGGCCAACTGATTGTTGAAAATGTATTTGCTCGTTGCCTCTCTCGTTCGAGATCGTGTTGACGCTTTTCAACAAAATGAGTGAAGAACAAGAGAGGCAACGAGATCGAGATCGTGTTGACGCTTTTCAACAAAATGAGTGAAGAACAAGAGAGGCAACGAACAAACGCATTTTTACCAATCAGTCGTCTTGATGATTGAGCGTAGTGGTTCCGAAACGTCGAACTCACACTCAAAGGTGTAAATTTATACGCGACGCGGCGAAATTAGCCTACCCGTTTCCCATATCTATTTAATAATTGTTGTTTGATCGTAATTAATTCAATGTGTAGAGCACACAAGTACATTAGATTCACCTACAAGGAATCAAAATGATGTTCACACATTTTCCGTCAGTGTTTCCTTCTCACAACCTCTACATTTTAGGGCCACGTCTTCATAGTGGGGTTCCCCCTTTTCATTTACTACGACATCAATGAAAAATGTAGCGACTATAAAAAAACACGAAGAGCCATTTAAAGTCGAGTGAGCGTAATTGCACATTCATTGATTTTCTTCAAATTTCAGATGTAGCAAGATGAAATTGCGCTTGTTAATTTAAAAAAAAATTATGGACCTAACCGCACTACTTTTTAATTTATCGCGTGTTTGAAATACGCTGGATAATGCTATCTAAAGCATTGTAACTAAGCAAAAACCTACACTTTCAATCGGATAACACTGTTTAACTACTAAAGAAAACCATAGGATATTAACAAATTTAGTACCAAAATGTAGGTAACTTCAACACTTACAATATTGCGCTTGAAAAATCTTGTTTTACCGTGTTTCATTTCCGAGATAATTGCGTTTGAATTTTGATGTAACGCATTTAGTTCCGTGTTTACGCGAGATGTATGCAACAGTGCGTGACGTCACAACATCGTTCGTCCGTCACGTCTCTCGAGGCTGTGCCCTTGTCGTTGGCAGTAGGCCTGGGCTACCACGGTACTACACTTCTCTTTGGTGGTTTAGAATGCCTACACAAAGCCTACACTGCTGCTTTTCGGCAACAGGCCTAGTGAAGTCCAAGTTCCAACAATAAAAATGTTTAATTCTTTGTGCCCGTGGTACGCCACAAACCTAACTACTCCTAAGCCTACAGTATTTAGCGTAGTGCTAGGCCTAGCCAGCAATCAGCTTGCCACTGTGGTTCATAATCAAGCCAAACCTATGCCTACAGTATTTACTATGGTCATAAGGCCTAGGCCTACCTCTAAGAGTTTAATGTTCTACATCTCGTAGGACCTAGATAATATTTGTAGGCCTATGTCTCACTGATCAAACATAAGCTAGGCGTAAATTTCACATTAAAAAAATAGGTACCTAAGTATTGGGTGCAGTGCCAGTCTGAAGCCGGTAAAAGCACTACACTATAAACCCAAAGCTTATATCTTAGCCCTAGCCAAACATTGAGGGAAGAATGTCTTCGTGTTCGAGTAATTTCCAATGAAAAGTGATAAAAATTATACCCGTCATAGATAAGAAGTAAACAATAATGATGGGATGAGTAAAAAAAAATTCCCCGTCGGGACTCGAACCGGCGACCTCTCGCTTTCTAGGCAAGCACTCTAACCTTTGGGCCATCAGCGACTACAGTGAGCGGCCGGTCCAGAGCGATACTTTCGCAGCCCAGAAGACATGCGCGCTGACTCAAAACGAGCATAAAAGTTTTGTGATGGCAATTAGGGCACTTTTAATACTTTTAAAGCCTACTGCCAATATTTCTTGAACGTAATTGACGTCTGTACATAGCATGTGTACGCAATTACTGTTTACTTTGGTAAGAAACACTTTCGAGGCGGTAGTTCTTTTGACGCATCCACACTCGATCAGAATGAGAAGGCTGCCGGCTGCCCGTGCCATGTTGCCAAGCCAAATACCAGGTTGGCCAAACTCTCAAGAAGAAGTTTCCTACTATTACCTATCGTATATTTATTGTTTATAATTACATGAAAGCCAATCATATTGAATGTTTAATGTTTAACGAACATAGAATTATTTTGTCCGTAGGCCCATTAGCATAATTTAGTGATTAACGTGTAATTTTGATGGGACGTTTCGATTTCCGAGGTTGGCAAATACTTAACTAGTCAGTTAGCAACTGTACCAATAAGAGATGCAAATAATTATGTTTTCCTAAAATGTAACAATTTAAAAAATAAATGAATACTTACAGTAGTAAATAAAATACAGTAGTAAGATTATCTGCTAAAAAATATTAAGTTGGCCCCATTTTATAAGTTGTTACTGAATAATAATATTATACTCTTGAGTCCGCTGGTACACTCGCTCGAGTCACTTTAACTCAAGTGTGAGGGGAGAAAGATTTGCCAGAGGCTCAACTGACGGACTAGGAGTCACATCCTGGTCTCGTTTGGTAATTCAATTAATTCTACACTCTTTGTTATTCTCATTCTTATGATTTACGTTCAGTACCCCACGCTGTGCAGCATGGGCGAAACAATGCGATGATATTTAGATAAAATAACATCAAATAGTTCTACGACCGCTCTAAGTAGTACCCTGCTGCTATGTGGAGCTGGCAGTGTTGTGCCCATTAGCAATTCTAATTCCAGTAATTGAAGGGGGCAGTAGCTGGTTAATCGTACACTTGTGCAAGCCCCACATCTTCAACATAGTTAATTATATAACTTGTGTAAATCATTTTTTTGTATTAATTTTGCGTCTAGGCTGTTTCACAAAGGAAATAAACTATCAAAGCGTAAAGAATCTCGAATGCATTGTGCAACCATCGCCTCTTGGCTGGACGATAAGATCTCGGCGGTAACCACGAACATAGCAATCAGCTGCGCAGAGTGGCGTAACTAGGCCTGCCTCCCCTAACCTTGGCAGGTTCAGGCTGTGTGGAGTGTGCCTAGCACGGAGGTGGAGGTGCCTTGCCGGGAGGCGATGTCAAGTGCTCCCTTTGATGTGCAGTTGTGCACTCGTATGCATCAGCCGTGTTCATTCTGCAATCTTTGCCGACCCATTAAAAATTGCAATTTTTGTATAAATTTATTTTTGTAGGGTAATTTTTCAATATATAGGCGATATTTCTGCGACTATTTCTAATATTTCAATGCACTTCATATAGTAGACGGTTCCACTGCTGAAGAACAATAAGAAAATTGTATAACACCTGCCATTTCCTAAAAAATGATGACCAAACCAGTGACGACTCTGCGGTACTAAAACACATTGCCGCAACGATCTGAGGAGTCGCACTCGCGCACTAGCACGGAGCCAAGTCTCTAATAGGCGCCAGTCAGACTCATAAATAATAACTAACGCAGAATACGAGAGGAGCGAGCGAGCGAGTGGCCCCGGGCTACGGTGGAATGTTCTCTGCAGACGTGACTGCCTCTGTGACTCGAGGTTGGGTGCTCGGGCCTTGAGACCGTGGTAGACTTTCTCCAGACCGGTGACCCCGCCAGGTGAATGGGGGCTCTCCGCCCCGCCAACACCTACGTGGGGGGCTGACCCCCCCCCTTGGGCGCACACCCCTCGACTGCAGTCGCACCACTAACAACGAGGCTGTACCCCCCAGTATTCACTTTATCCGTATACCGACGACGGGGAGAATAGCCCAACACTGTTGAGCAGCAAATTAACGTTGTTGTAACTTGGAAGTATAAACTGTTGTCATAAACCAATTGACTGTCCTGTCCTCCCGGATGAAGATGCCTGCCCGTGTCCGCCACTGTGCGCCGCCCAAGACGATGTGTATCAAATCAACCAAGTCCAGTCCAGCAACACCACTAACAACAATCTGGCGATAATCTGTGACCTTATTCCTCATGCCTAGACCGAGACAGCCTAGCTAGCCGACACGAGATCATAAATAACTCTTTCCGAGAGACTGAGGCAACGACTATCAAGGTTCCTGGCGTTGCAGGGAGCTGCGACCGGTTGCCATGCCGCGCGTCGAGTAACCTTGCCTTGTCTCTGTGTTGTATAGTGTGCAGGTGCGTCCTGCATTGCCACATAGGCCGACGAACAAGGTGCAGGTTACCCAATTAAGGGGCGTAACTGCTGGCCAGCATCACTGTAGCCTACACTTGACGGTACTATTGCAGTCATGACTGAATGGAGGCAAGAAATCAAGAAATTTTGTGTGGCTCGTTGGTCAGTGGTTAGATAGCGTCTCTGCGTCCAACGCAGAAGGGTCCAGGATTCGATTCCCGCTGTAGACAAAAGGTTTAAAAAAAATTGATTTGGACTATATAGTCCATCAGTTCTTGGTTTAAGAACTTGGAAAGGTGACTTTGGACCGTCCTATAGGCTCCTAGCAACGAGACACATTATAAATTCAAAGTTGTTCTGAATCGGCCTTGTTGATTCTTGGCGTTGATCCGCGGGTGTGTCCGGATCATACCACTCGCTGATTGCTATATTTCATATTAAAAAATATAGATCTTTGGTTGGTTATCGCTCACTCGTCGATTACGTCGGGGCCTGGCCCTATACACAACAAGGTTGGCTTGGTCGCTTTGGTTTAATGTCCCCCACTGAAAATCAGTTATAGACTCTTAAATTATACGATAAAAAAAATCGTTGGCGGTAAAAGAACAATCTGAACAATCTTCTTTTCCTTTTCAGTAGCTGTGTGTATAAAGTATAACCTGTTACAAATGTCCAATGACGAAGTGCACTTGTATTCGATTTATGATATTGGGGGTTGTCCGAAATAATTTTATGCTATATTTAATGGAGCGCAAGGGTGCTGCAAAATGCAATAGAAAAGTAAGAGTTAGGCCTAACTCAATGACCGGTGTTTACTGATTATGGATGAGGATGAAGAAACTTACAAATACATGTGTTTGATACGGGATTCGAACCCGCGCCCCTTGGTACTGTGATAGGGGGACCGTACAATGCTTCCAGTACGTGAGGTGCAGTGTGCTGTAGGTTTGCAAGCTCATGTTTTCAACCACGTCGATACCGACCACGTGTCGGGTGTACCCTGTGATTGGAGGCCACCCTTATTGATTGCGACTGCCTACTTCCAGCCGGCGGTCTATGCCTACAGGGGTTGAGTTCCGTACAGTTGGAGTTCAACACTCTCCCCCACCCACACCCAATACTTTATCGTACGTGTTTACTACGGAAGTTACACGGTGTACAGTCAGCATATATAAATCAGAGGTCTGGAAGAAACCTATTCACCGAATCTCGTGGTCAACTCTTGGTGCCATTTTATATTTCCTGTGAACTACATTATCGATCGATGAGTTCCCTAGACTATTTGATGTTTTAATATTTTTTATGAGGCTTTGAAAGACTCTTGGTCACAAAATAGTCAATATCTAGAAGGCAGTCAGAAAAAAATACAATTTTCTCAAAAAAAGCATAAAACAAACTTTGTGGTTTGCAACTAAGACTTGCAGCTAAGATAGAATTATTTTGAAATTAACTAGAAACTAAGGCAAATATAAGAACTAAGGAATAGTCTTAATGCTATCGCCTAGGCCAAGGTATCGATATATAAAGCTCTCTTTACGTTCCATGTTATATTCTTCTAGGCTTGATAGTTTCTCTGGTGAACAGAGAATTTTCCTTTGCATATCAGGCCATTTTTCTTATTTATGTCGACAATGCAGTTCACAGGGCGATATAATAATGGCACCAGAGTTGACCACGAGATGTCGGTGAAGAGGTATCTTTCAGACTCTTGATTATATATGACCCGGCTGTACAGTCAACACTCGAACACACACACTACACACAGAACAGAGGCGAACTTGGACGGAACAAATTGGAATTGTGTGGAGAGTGGATTTATTTTCACAAACAAACAAATACTTTATATTAAAGTTGTAGACTTTACACAAAAGTATTTTATATAAGAAATACCTGGGAATACGTCCCATAACTTTCTATTTTAAATTAATGTTATGTTACACAGATTAAACTTAAATTTAGAAATACTCCAAAATTAATGTACCTACCAAAGAAAAGGAGTTAGTTTAGTGACATGATTGTGAATTGCGAGCATTAACGAAAAATGCTTCGGTAAAAATGCTTCGGTGATTAGTTTAGTTTACTTTTAAAACTCGGTTTAAGTACAAAGGTACAAATAGTACATAGGTACAGATTTTTTAAAACGTACGCATCGAGCTTGCCTCCATTCCAATGTTTTGTGTGTTCTGGTATTGATCGTTGATGAAGATTTGCAAAGTATCGCTATTTGGGAGTAGGCCCAGCCCTACATTGAATCGTTTCAGGGTGGGTCTCGCTGCGATACTAGGGAAATTGGTTCTACGTTCCGCTAGTAAATCAAAATTTGGAACGTTTGCGTGTGCGTGTCTGGATGGCATTAAAGCCAACGCTGACTTTATCTAAAATTGACTTAGAAGTTAGGTTCTTCCGCCCAATTTCGCAGTCAATTTCGAACTCTATGGTCTCTAAATACAACACATTTTCTATTCAAGGTCTTCTCAATTTAAAAGTATATTTTTAACGTTACCTATTATTTCGGAATTTGAATTTTCTCTCAATTAAAAACCACTGAACCTTTTAGCCCAAGCCTATTAATATACCAGTGGCAGTAGTCTACTTGAACTTCGAATATTCGTATCCAAGCATGGCACGGTCCAATGGAAAGCAGGGTGAAAAGTTTGCTCCTCGGTCCTGCCTGCTGAGAGAGAAAGAGAAAGGGAGAGAGTTTGTTTTCCCGCTCTAAATCAGGCGACCAGGAAAAGTAAGTGTGATGGACAAAGTAATTTGGAAGTTTGATCAGGCAACAATTAGTCAACGCCACTCTGTCCTCTGGGCGTGGCCCTATAGAGCGGGGCGCTAGTCATTTGTCAGCTGTTGGATTCGCAATGGGGAACTGTTTTATTAGAGCCTGGCTGGTGTCACAATCAACTAAATAAGAAGGTGATTGTTGACAAATGGTCGTGCGCGGTGGCTCATACGGTTGGTTGGGGTGGGGCGCATAGAACTGCCACCACCGCTCGTAACTAAACACCCACTGCTATAGACGAGCTACAAGTAACCTAAACTGAAACATTGACACACTGGCTATTCTTCATTATTATTCGCATAAGTGTATTTGATAAATGATTCAATTTTTTAAACTTACTGCATCTTTGCAGCATAAATTATGAGCATTTAGTACACAAAAACGTAGCCAACCACCCACCAATACATGGTTTGTACCTAATTCATGAGGCCTACCGGTATTTACTATAGTTTGTTGTTACTCTGCCTCAAAATCACAAGATGCCTGCCATTGCCAATATTAGACAAGACGGATGCCCTCAGTTGGGAAGCAGTTGTGTCGCACGGGACTCGAACCTGCGACCTATGCACGTGCTAGATAGCCTACTTTCAAGGACACTCACCGGGTAAAGTCCCAGAATGCAACTCTTCACAGCTCCTAGAAACAACGTTACAGCTGGTACTTGGGCGTCTTATCATGAGGGCCGCCTGCTGTGCGGTTGCCGAGGCAACTGCTATCAGCTTACACAAATCTCTCACGTTTTCTGGATGTTATGGTAAAAATAACATGAATTCGTGCTCGGATAGAAATTTGTATTTTCCTAGTCTCGTCGAAACCTCGGAAGTAAACACACGAATAACTAAACTAGACGGGTATTGTAGAAACTTGCTCATATTGGAAAAACAAAAAAGCACCGTGAATTTGTCGCCAATCTTTATGCTTTACACGTACAAGGGCTGCAAATTGCATTCTCAGGTTTTAATATACATATAGGTTCGAGTTCAGGCTCGGTCCAATTATACAAAATGCAGAAACGTTATAGGTCTACGGCCACGGTACAATAATAACAGTTGAATTGAGATTAATTCAGTTTTTTTTGTTTAAATCAACAGAGTTCTAACTGAAGTGATTGAGGCAAAGTTTTCCTTAAAAAAAAAGCAACGAGTTCTAACTGAAGTGATTGAGGCAAAGTTTTCCTTAAAAAAAATGAATTATATATTTTCTGAAACGCTTGTGAAAGTATTTGAACCGCTCACCAAGTTGACAAGTTTTGAAACACTCATATTGTCGATTCAAAATTCAATTCAAATCAATAAAAATCTGATTAAAATTCAAAATTGTTAAAATCGAAAAGTTTATATAAACCGATTTAAATGAAATAAATAATGATTTTTTTTATTTTTTCTCTATGAAAAAAAAAAAACACAATGGATTAATTACAAAATGTACTCGAAATTGTATCAAACCGAGAACGCTGACGATTGTTTCGCTCGATATGGGTTTTGAAGCTGCAACACGATCGTGGAAATGTGTGTGTGGTAGCGAGTTTTTTTTCATTTCGCTGTTGACAGTTGTTAAAACGAATTGCTTTTGCTTCTTTCAATTATTATCCCTGAATGTTCGCCCATCCGTACACAGCCAACACGTTTACCTCATCAAGGCAACTGATGAACCCCCCCCCCCCCTCTTTACAATCTGAATCAATTCGTCGACTGATCGAGTAATTTCCACGTTATGCCAGTCCATTTCCGAGTCTGGATTGCTAAGCAGTTTTGCTCTCCAAACACCGAGTAATTATTGGAAATCAATTAGAATCTGATTCGGAGAGCGGGTGTAAAGTTATAATTAAAATCAAGGCAGAGGGCTGGACTATTGTGCGTTGTGTCCCAGTCTATACGTCTCTCCCACGGGAATACAGGGACGCTCTTATCTGCAGCGCCAGGCATGAGGCAGCTAGCGTCCCGGGTTCGTTTCCTTGCTTGGGCACACGTCTGTGGCCTCAAGAGGCAAACACAGAGTCAAACAGAAGAACCCACGACTCCCAACGTCCACTCTATGTTTAGAAGCTCTAACTCTGGATGTATGCTAGTGTTGTGTGGACGGGGAAGGAGGCGGTGGTTAAAAATAACAACGCGCGATTATTTTTGGAATGCGGCTCGCGTATTTTGAGTCTGGGTCTGTGTGGCTAGCGTCCAGCGCGCGCATTCCTCGGGAAGTCCTCTCTCTATACCCTACCTGATCACACCACGCCACTGTAATTGTTCCTAGTCCCTACCTGATCACACCACGCCACTGTAATTATTACTGAACTGATAATACACTTGCGCTCACCGAGTGCGAACTACTATTTCAATACTGAAGCCGCTCTCCCCGACTCAACTCATCCCAGAAGGCCAATCATTCGGCCACCACCGACAGTTTGATACCTTTCAGTTGCTTCCAATGAAACAAGAGAATATTCACACTTCACAACACTCGCGGTGGTACTTTATATTTTTGAAAACTTTTATTCACAATAATTGAATGTTGAGTTCCCCCCAACGTAGACGCCACGTAGACAACGATTTCATCTACAGCGCGTCACGTTGTTCATACTATGATAATCTATATAACAAAACACGGCAATTAGTTTGCCAACATCTCGCCTCCAAGACGAGACGAGACGAGGGCGACGACTGTCCCAGGCGCACACATGGTCCCCGACTATAGTGTCGTGACCCCAGTCTCCAGGCGGCACTAACATGGGTCCCCGACTATAGTGTCGTGACCCCAGTCTCCAGGCGGCACTAAGATGGGTCCCCGACTATAGTGTCGTGACCCCAGTCTCCAGGCGGCACTAAGATGGGTCCCCGACTATAGTGTCGTGACCCCAGTCTCCAGGCGGCACTAACATGGGTCCCCGACTATAGTGTCGTGACCCCAGTCTCCAGGCGGCACTAAAATATGCTCCTTCCTACACGGCTCGTGAATATTTATGCGTTATGCCTAATTATAAGGAAGATACGAGGAGAATCGACAGCTGAACGTGATAAGCCTGTCATAAATTACATACTTGTTTACGACTGGCAAGCGTGTACCGGTCTCGCCTCGTCGGGCGGTTCACTTGTAGTTGTAGTGTCTTTGTTTCGTGTGGCCATCGCAGTAGCACACTCTCGGTGTAAAGTGGTTCCGAAGTAACCCTGCCGATATAGTGGTTCCAAGGTAACCCCGCCGATATAGTGGTTCCGAGGTAACCCTGCCGATATAGTGGTTCCGAGGTAACCCTGCCGATATAGTGGTTCCGAGGTAACCCTGCCGATACAGTGGTTCCGAGGTAACCCCGCCGATATAGTGGTTCCGAGGTAACCCTGCCGACCCGTCCTATATTATACTATCATTACATTTTCACAACCTTGTAAGCTAATTTATTACCATATATTTTACACGTTTATAGAGTAAATTTTAGTAATGACATAATATTTATCAATTGCTAAGGGCATACTGGCCCAGCACACAGCTTTCAGGAACAACTTCTATATAAACTGCAGCATAACACATTCATTACCTCTAATCCACGGGGAGTTACGGGCTTACTCCGGGAGTAGACATAAATACCACTGTGTAGGTAGAGTAAAGCTCTCTCCATGCTACACAGCCAGGTGTGAGCTTAGGGTATAAGACCCATGGGGTCTGCAATCAGTGGGGCCAGATTAGTCAGGTGTTCTACGACCGACCCGACGGCGCTTTTGTTTTTATACAATCGCTCATTTTTTTCACCACACAACGCCATTCTACACGATCGGATAGTGCGAAAGCCTGCCTGCTAGGGTGGTTGCGCAATCTGTCATAATGTCTGTGATATATAGACCTAGCCTAAGTGTTGTTTGAGCTGAACTAGGCATATAATAGATAGAGCATAGCATGGGCAGTCATACAATATGAAATGAATCGACGGTTGCATGGTGGTTTGAGTTTTCTTCTGACGGTTGTTGTACTGTAGTATTTTTTTATTTGAGTCGTACCCTACAACGGTTACATTTGTTTCTTGTAATGTGTAAAATAATGTGTTTAGCCTGAGTGTAGTCTGCATTGCTGCCTGTATGTGACATGTCGACATGTCTAGTCTACTGCCTGTAGGCTATGTGTAAAGTAGTGTCTTTGTCTTTGTGTATCAAGGAGATAAGGAGGTGACGAGCGAAGTCCGTATCGTGTCCCCTTTCCGTGTCTAGACGAGACTCAAGATAGGCCTATTTTCAGAACATGACGTAGTAAATAAATACAATTTCGTTGTGGTTATCACGGAATAATCCCGGCCCGGTCAGAGTCAGGAGAGCAAGCTCTAGGGTCAAGATGTGTGTCTCTCTCACTCGCTCGACTCGATGGTGTCACACATTGCACTCAATTACCCCACATTACAGAAGCGATCTGTTGATATAGGCTGGTTAGATAGAAGTAAGTAGGGCATGCACATTATTTATACATTGTTTGCCTATGTGTTGATTGATTTGATTGATAACTGCATTTTTAGCTCTAGTCTCGCACTTCCCCCATTGCCAGCCAGCGAGACTAGTATCTATTTCTCTCTCTGTCTCTCGCACAGAATCGTTATCTGAAATTGAGTCTAGTCATTGCACGCAGTGTTGTCGCGCTTCTGTTGCTGTGACACGGACGGCAACACTTGTTTGCGAATCTACTCTATCTTGTCAAGTTGTTTATTTACTGTGCTATAGTGGGTTCTCCCGAGATCGTGGCAGGGCGTCACGCCGCAGTGCAGCGGCCCAGTTGGCGTAGGTACTGCGTGTACGCGTCCGTCTGTCTGTCTCACGGTTATTAATCAAAATAAACATTGGAGTCTGGCATTAGGCCTAGAATGTTCGCCGTAATTGAAATTATTCCAGGCGTCGCACATAGACAATCGAAGTGCCGAGGCCGATGTACGAACCGTTGTATTGTGACGTCAGCAAGCTATTAGCTCGGGCTGCGTTTCGTGTGACGTCACAGCCAAGGCAGCTTCTCATTACTGATCGAGATGTGGCAGACTCACGAGCAAGAGACAGATTCACGCACACGTCTCACTTCACTACCTAAAAATAAATAAACTCGACTTTTTTCGCTCAGGGCTCCTTGGAATGGGAAGCGAGTCGCTGATGACTAAGATGGAGAAGGAAATGTTGGCAAATACTTGTATTTTTCTTGTGGTTGTTGTTGTGTATTTGTTTTGTGCCTAAAGTCAATGTTTCTAGTCGAGGTGGCGAGTGATAGCTGGCAAGTAGCGGACGTAGGAACATTCTGCTAGGTTCCGAACCATGGTCATGGGTTCGAACTAGGTACATGCTCACCACCGTGTCACGCGACTGCCGTCTGAGAGCTGATAGGCTCCGATAGCAAGGCCCTACAAGGCAGCTCGTTAGAGACCTAAGCTGCAATCTTGTATTGTTCTTTTCATTTAATGACCTACTAGACCGAGATAAAGGTTACGTCTGTATAGAAAGAAATCAGCGTTCGGTTGGAAACTTTCCAGGAATGGTGTGATTGGCTGCTGGAGTTGCTATGGGTTACGGATTAGAGCGCTTCCAGCCAACCGAACATATTTTATCACATATTTTTCAATATTTGAATTTCGAGCCAGCGATGGCCTACATCCTAGGGCCTACAGGGATGATTTTTTTTAAAATAGTTTAAATTTTCATATGAGATTGAGAAGGCACGAATTTCACATCAGAAGGCAAAATTCGACCAAAATTAGAAAATAATAAATCGTGTACGTACGAAGATGTCACCCACATTTTTAAGTAACTCTTGTCACAACAAAATTATCGAAAAATAAACGAATGCGACAGGAACGAACACAATGTTTTCTTGATTTGTGTCATTTCCAATGGTATGGATGTAATCCCTGGTTTCCATGCTAAGTAGAAGATTAGAAGGTCATCAAATAAATAAACATGACAAGTTCTCAACGTTGGCGAGTTCGTCGATAACGGCGTGATAGCACATGATAAGACTCCAGATCAACAATAATTAACCGTTAACCCAGACTGTAGGGATACTGCCGCATGAAGACCACTTGATGCACTCGCGATGACTTTCGATTTCTATGTTTTTACGCGTGATGCAATCTGGGATTATTGTTTATTGTACGGGAAAATATGTGAATTAAAAATTAAGATTATGTAGTGATTAGTGAGTGTGTGATTACCTTCGTGTCGGCGTCTAGCCGTCATAAACATGTTTGCTCCACGCTTGAGTGGCGTCTTCCGCGCGCGGACTGATCTTCAGACAGACAGGCAGACAGGGGAGAAAGTAGGCCCGCGACTGTCTGACTGACAGACGGGCGGTTTCGCAAGAGATAGACGGGAGGGAGACGACTGACGAGGTCAAAGAATTGAAACTAGACTGTAAGCCGAGTCTCGCCGAGTCTAGCCGAACGTTCTTATCTAGGCCTAGGTCAGTCTGCCGCCGATAACATTGTTTTCTTGGTTTGTGTGAATATTGACATGGGAACAAGGAACAGTATCTCTGGGTCTATCAGGACCTTGGACTTTCTGTGACAGAGGGACAGGAAGAAAATAATGATTATGGTTTAAAAATGGGATTGATAGTCTGATAGATAATAATTTAAAAGGTTGCCTTGATCGATTATCCCCCCCCCCCCACCACCGCCACCACGAAACATTGTACACAATGTAATGAATCTGATTTTCATTTCCTTCCCTTCCAATGAGGTCAATCTAAATAATATAGGCACGTGCACCAGACCAAGTCAAACAAGTAGCTAATTCAAATCACTTTTGATTGCGAATAACTATGATGACTATATCTTATACAAATACTGTAAAATACTACCTATCGTCATTTGGGTGTTAGAGATGTAGTCAAACAAGTATTTTTTCCAATGTAATCCTTTCAGTCTTTCATATGTGCTAGTTCTTGCTTGCACTTGATGACTTGATTGAGCAATCGCATCAAGATAGCTAGAGATAGGAGGTCAAGCATGGACTGGAGGCTAGTGCTCGGACGCACTAGAATCTACCGACGCCTAGATCAAAGTATGAACTTCTTGCTACAAGTCTTGTGCTGCAACCAGGTTTCGCTTTCGGCACAGCTCGCCATGAAAACGATGCAAAGGACGGAAAGTGTCGCGAAAATGAAAATATGTGGTTACTGGTTCGTTGTCCGTACCGTCTGTAATCAAACTACACGCTATGCGAGTAGGCCTATAGATTGAACTCGACAATAGTTTGCGCCTGCTTGTAGACTTGGCCCTCTTAGCTGGTGAATGTGAAAAGACCCATGTTGTTGTTTTTTATTTTCGTTGTATCCATATCCAGCCTAGTACTAAAATACATGCCTGCTAGCAATCCGCCCAACATTATGGTATAATTACATAGGTTTGGACACATTTTACGATATCTCTAAAAAACACTACACTTATTTGACAAAAATAGGCGTCATCTAGCCAAACGTTTTCAAGCCGGCTTGTTAGCTGTCATCACAATCCTATTATTACGGTCATATACTACTAACTGTTTCTCGTATTTAAACTTTGTTCTTGGGCGAAAGAAGGGGTCGGCAAAAGCGTTGAAATGTCTAATATTTGCCAAAAATCCAGTCACGATATTGACGATAACTCCACCCACAATTCCTTGCGTCGGTTCTCGACTCGAAACTAACCAGGCGAAGCAAGTTAGTTGGTTGGCCTGCGTTGCGAGATGACGGCCAAGAAAACAGCCAACTCACTCCGGTCGAGCGGAACCAGTCGGGAGACCAGCGAACACCTTCCATAGAGGGTTATTATTATGATACTCTCTGGGGAAAAACAGGACAATCTCCCCCTTTCTTTGCATTCTGCGGTCTCGTCTTGCACGTTACAAGCAACCACCTGTATGTGAGTGGCGGAGGGAGGGGTGACTCCGTGCCGAGGGGTGGACGGAAGAAGATGACGCGAGGAGAGGGGAGGGAGAAAGTTGCGGCTTCCGGGGTGCGAGAGGGGCGCGAGCTAGTAAAGTAGGGTGAAAGTGAGCTGCATTACATTCATTATTCTGCACTCGTTACTTCAATAGTATTATAATACACCTCGGATCAGGATCATGCATTGCAGTTTTCGTCGTCGCGGCTTGCGTAACGTGGAGGAGATCTGGCAACGCCGCGCGGCCTTGGCGGTCTGCCGTCTCGCCTGCTGGCGTGCACTCTTTGCCAACATTGCCGCACTCCGCTCGCACTCGCACAGCACGGACTGTCACGTTGGTACACTACACTGTGATTACCTTCTCATCACATCACACCCACTATGTAATTTTCATGTTTGTGCTCTGAGAGTATGAGAAACGATCGTGGAATTTAGCTCGAAACTGCCCAGATGCCGTGTTATCTATGTTGTACAATTCCAACACCTTAATCAACATTTCAACAACAAAATACTGCAACGTCATCTTGAAAACGCTGCAACCCACTCAATTCCTAAAATGCAGACGGGGCGAACCGAACCGAACCTAACAACAAACCGAACTATTTCCACGAATGTTGATTTGAAAACAACATTGCGATGTTATCAGACAGCTTGTTCCCACACACACTCACGACGCTGCAGTGTTAGCAGAGTGTGGGTGTGAACATTGTGGTGATGTGCTCGATTACAGTACAGTGACAGCAGCAATTTCTTTCTTACTGACGACGCACATAAGATGCGTGCAATGCGGGACGCACTTGGCTCACACGTCAGATAGTGGATATGTACAACGATGGGATACGAAGATTCATCTGGCTGTCGTCTCACGTCTGGCGTCAACGTCTATTTATTTATGCTGTTAGATAACGCGCGGACGATAAACGATGGCGAAGGACGAACATAATACATGCCGGCGGGGGTTCGAACCCACGTCTCTTCGCCGCATACATCTCGCTCTCCCGTTTCAAAACTATATGTTTGACCATGCACGTCATAAAATAGGTACCTACAGGCTACATGTTATTATTCAAAAGAAAATAATCATCAAATTAAATACATTGCATTCGTGTTATTTCAGGTAGTGATCACGAATTTCAAAAATACGGTTTTCTTCTTATCTTAGAGGTGAATGTGAATACATTCCCTGCAGTTTCGAAAAGGCTCCATCTCTTCTAATACACTATTGAAATGCGTCTTGACTCTGACGGGATGGAAGTGTATGCTAACAAACTGACACTAACAAACTGACAGAACGCCGCCTCCAGCGACCGAGCGACTGGCCGGGCTCGAGTGGCGCTGGTGGTCGACGCACAGGGGTAGAGGGCGCGCGGTTGTTGTGCGTAGCCCCCTCTGCCTAGGGCGGCCACTCACCCGCCTTCACTCACAGTCGCAGACCCCCGGGTGATTGCATTATTTAACAACATTAATTTAATATCTGCCTTCTTGTTTGCTAACTCGTAAACAATGAGAGTGGTTTGAGAATGATTGTGGTGTCTGTGCCTGGCAATGGCGGATTAGACATCCCCTTCCCCTTCCACTCACAGTCCGTAGCAGAATATTGCTAGGTCTAAACTCCATTGCGAAACTCAAGTGGTCTAACAGCACAGCAGTAACCGATGTTATTAGAAAGCCTATCAGGTGTACAAAAACGTAATCGTTTGGGATTAAAACTAATAAAACAGGACTAAATTTTAAACGAAATTTGAATTAGCATTAGCCATTATGTCTGTTCACGCTACATTATCTCGTCATAGGCCCCAGATCACTATCCCTCAATGGATCGAGGAAGGTAAACAAGTACAGCAAATCGAAATAATTCGCGTTTTTCGTAATCCGATGTGTTCGCTTGTTTACACCAGAACTCGTGCGTGTACTCGAGTGCGCACTGACGTCACGCGCAGACAGTCTGGAAGGAGTACACCACTTTCGCCGTCGGCGCCGCCGTCAAAATAATAACAATATCACCTCGATGCGGAAGGAAGGCTAGAAAAGTGTTACATGCAATTATGCTAGTGTGACTTTCTAGAGGGGGGAGGGGGGGGGGATGCCCCTGACAGTGGCACACTATAGAGATCCACTGTTTCGCAACGTTTCAAGGCAGCCGCGGCCTTATTTTTATTTACTTTTGTAAGTAAACAATCTACTGTGCCAGACACTTGCGTCTACCTTTCATTATTTTATGAGTAACTAGTTCCACTGACATTGTTTCGCAGTTTTTTATTATTTAGTCTCGTTCATGATTCTTTATTTTCTTGATGTTTATTACAAAAAACATGCATAGGTTATTCCTCCCAGTATCTGGACTGGACGGCACTGCAATAAGACACCGGTGTATGTACAATTTTAACAAACCGGGAATTGAGCTCGGGACTTTCTAGGAAATAAACTGGGTGGCTATAACGAGGGATGTATGAATGGTAGATAGATATTTGGTACCAGTTTAGATTGCACTTCACGAGAATTTGCCCTAGCATGAGCTATGAAGGTAGGCATGTCAATGGTAACAATACAATACGCACATCCAATAATTAATAACATTTTCACGAAATAAACCTAAATTAAATACCTGGCGAACACACGATGTGTTGATGGACGTAGATAGGCCTCTACTTAGCCGACACCCGGAAGTTTGTGGAGTGGTGGACGAGGTACGAACCCCCGACCGACCGCTGTACCAAGAGACACTTCTTGACTCTTGGCAAGAGTACGACAGTGATAGACAGACTGATTGATAAATGATAAGACTGACAGACGCACTTGCAACGAACATCCATGCACTTGCGGTTATCTTTATCGTATTCCGCAGACTGCGCACCACAAATACAACCGATGGTTCTGCACGAGTACGACTGTACACTGCGCTGCACCAAGGGGTTCTCAGTGTGTTGGTCACTTGTGGATCACATGACTACAACAACAGCAACAGGTGTTGGTCGATTCTGCACCCCCTCTCAACTGGGTTTCGGCCGTTGTTCCCGCTCATCGGGTTCGAATCCCGTCTCGTGCACTTTTGTGTGTGAGAACGCGATGTGGTAACCATAGCGACCAAGCCATTAACACAGTTGTGACGTCACGAGCTTGTAATAATAAGATGTCACCGAACAAATAGCACAATTACAACATTGGTTTTTATAATTTAAATTATTTTTTTAGAACCAGTTACCCAAATGACAAAGGAAAGTACAAAAACCAAAGTTTGATACCGTAACAAAATATTGTACTATAGTATACTATCTTTGCCCCGAAATAACGTTCATTCAAATTTACTGTTTCGACAAGTTAACCAAGTTTAGTGCACACAATGAATTCACCACGTAATTAACATGATGAAGAAAATAATTAGTCAATAATATCTCATTTGATCCCTAATACTAATAGTCATGTGTAGAAATGTGACATTGCACGGCAAAGGCGGTTGCCAATGCTTGCTGCCTGGGAGCATATAAAAGCAGTAAAAACTGCACTCAATTCACTCGCAGACCCTGGTACTACCAAGTACGCAACAACGCATACAAAGTACTAATTAATTAAATGACCTTGGGTGGGCATAAAGGCACACAAATAAAACGTCGAATGTCGTATTGAATGTCGGTGGATGTTATCTACCTCTAATATCGAGATGTGGTCTCCTCGTGTTTATCGATGGTAAAAATGATTCCAGATTTATCAAAAGCTCCCGATGCGGTCGCATCCCCACGGGCCACACTACACTATGAAAAGGGTTTGAATTGAAGAGAAGCCTATTCAAAATACAGCCCCTTTGAATTGAACTGAGGGCTAAACTTTGATCCGATCGTGAAGTACCGTGGTTACTGATTAGGACTTGGGTTTGTAAACTTTATACTCTTAATTTAATTACGAAAATAGTGGGTGAGATAACGTGAAATTGATTTTTTTATTTCATTCATATTAATTTGTAGAAATTTCACCAAATCTCAACTGAGGAATCTGATTGATCAAAGCTCTCATCTAATGAGTACTGTTCGCTGCACCGCCCGTCTGCGTGTTGTTCTACACCGAGCGAACGAACAGCCAGAGTGGCCTGATTCGCAGGCGAGTACCGTGATTAATGGCGGACACGCAGGCCGCGCTGTTGCCAAATGTTCCACACATCTCGACTTGGGGTCACCGCCTCCCGCCTTGGTCCTTCCACATTCTCTTTCCTACGTCACACTCGTGCTACCTCCCCTTATCCTCCACATTCTCTCTACTACGTCACACTTGTGCTACCTCCCCTTATCCTCCACATTCTCTCTACTACGTCACACTTGTGCTACCTCCCCTTATCCTCCACATTCTCTTCACTACGTCACAAACTCCGTGGATGTGTTACCTCCCCTTATCCTCAACTGTCTGCCTGAATGAGTGATAGAATATTTTCTTCCGTCGTTGAGACGTAGATTTCTACATCAAACCAGTATTAATTATTGTTGGGTAGACCCCGATCTTCCTAGAACCGATGGGATGACGCAGTTCACGCCGTTGAAAACATCATTTTGGGTGTGGTTAGATGATGCGAAGAGTGTTGTGTTTTTATCACCTGCATTCCGACTAGGGGCGACGTGTTGACGTTGTGAAGAGTGTGCGTGCATTGGGTGCAGTGTACTGTTGTGTCGTGGGCGCTGGCGGAACGGTCGGTAGTAATATAAGTGGTTTTCCCAGAAACCGAGACTTGAATAACAATATTTTAATAAAACATAGACGTCGGGATGACGTAATTTGGATGGTTCTCAGACATGGTAATAAAACCTTAGTTTAGACGGTTTTCAGTTTTCTTCCTCGAGACCGACCGAATTAATTGGCTGCTCGCTGCGAGAATTACCGGACTTGAAAAATGCTCAAATGTAAAGTTATCTTTATGTTTTATTACGGACTGGATGGGAAAGATAACAGCAGACTAGACGAAGCTAATAAACGTGCTTTACGTGCGTTTCGTCCTGTCTGGTTTCACTAAGTTTTATTATTACCAGTTAATTATTTTTAATTGGATTACGGTCTACGGACAATTCCGAGTATAAATCATATTAAATCCGGATCTAGGTGACCTTGAGGCGTGGTCACGTGACAGAGGCAGACGTAGTCACGTGACAGGGGCAGCGTCACGTGACAGAGGCAGCACGTCGTCACGTAACAGAGGCAGCCTCTCCGTACATCTGCCATGATTTGTTCTAGAAGTCTTGCGCAAGAGATTGATGATAAACAAGAGAACTAAAGCGTTGCCCCCCTTAGAATTCAAGTGACGGATAGCAAAAACTCAAGTCCACGGCTTGTGTTGCCGTGTGAGATTTCAAATACATTTTCAATGGGTTTCCCGTCCAAGCGGTCTCTGTACTTATCATCAATCAGATACCCACAGCGAGTGAGGTAAGCCCTCGGTTTACTGGCACAGCGGGGAAGAGGGGTTCATTGTTATGTACGGCCACTGGTTCAATAGTTGGGATACCATTTTATTAATCTCGCACTTTTCCGTTATTGATCGAAGTTCAATCAAACTCGTATAGGTTGACGGTTTCGTATTTTGTCGTCATGTTCCTGAAATGTGAATCTATGATGTGTGATCGGATCTAAGTTTCAACCAGTTTCAAGCTCGTGCACACATAGGCTTGCTTGCTTGAAGCTGTGATTGATTATAAGATGGTGTTTTCTGAGGGGCATATACTCCTCGGTCTAGATGCGTGCGAGTGCAGGTATATTCTAGCGTGTACAGATGAGACTACGGACGGGGCTTATGCGTGCACGTGTAGGGTTTAGAGTGCGCAAGCCGCGAGACAATGCGTGCGCGCTCCGACAGATGTGCTGTAGAAGGAAGTTGTGTTTTTATCAGTCACGAACCAGCAAGAATCTCAATCTTGCGTCTGAGTCTGACGCAGCCTTGCAATATATGCGTTGTTTGTTTTCCCGTGGCTTTCCTGAAAGCGGATCACTTGATTTTAATATCTGAATATTCCTCCCTGGGCGTCCAGGACGTGATGCGTTGTTTGCACGGGCGGCGCAATAAGGCCCGAGCCTGGGGGAACGCGCTATACCTACATGCGTGGAATGTCCTCCTAGGCTCCTAGCAGCATCTGTCGGAGTCGGCCTGAGACAATGGTACAATAAATACCGCGCCGGTGACCCTGGTGGCTCTGGTCGTCTTTCTTACGATAAACAACGACTTTTTTATTCGAATCCTGATTTATTTCGGAGGCTTTTTACTTTTTAGGTATTTCAACATTTGTATGGATGAGATTCACTCGACCGAGCCGTCCAGGTCCAGCAACGTCCTTATCGGAATCTTAGGTTTAGAACTTGGAAGGTGAAAACTTTTGTCTTTTGGGCAAGGAGCGAGAAATTAAAATGTACGTTCGTGAGCTCTAGTTTCTTTGTTGAGCAACAGATTGCCGTGGAAGAGTAAAGGGAGAGAGAATTCCACCCTACAAACCCCTAAACGAAGGGTGTCTTTTTGTGTTCTACATAATGTGAAACAAACCAAGCTTTAGTGTAATTAATTGCTCGCATCTTCTTATTCTTATTCATATCTGACTCTCCTCTCACTTGTCGTTGGATCCCGGAGTCGCCCAGTTCAGCTTCCTTCCCTTCAGTCACGGCGTGCACCCACATGTGCACCCTTCAGAGCGAATAGATAGATGAGGGTGGTTTTTGTCTTGGTGAGATGCGGGCGAGGGTGGCAGAGGCGCGGTGGCAGACGGGGTGTTATTCATAGCAGTGGCGTGGGAACGGGGGAAAACAGTGCCTCCCCTGGTAATTTCTGCACTTGGCTTTGACCATGGTACAAGGATAGTAAGGAAGAATATCCTTCGACCATGGGCTTGGACGCATTTTCTACATTTTCTCCTCCGCTGGTTCACCTCATTGCGTAATCCTACACCTTTCGCCGGACGCTTCGCCACTGATGATTTTTGTAACTGCCACGTCTATTTTCAGGCTCATACTTCTTTAGGTTCTTACTGCACATATACGAGTACACGACGGAAAATATATCTCACACATTATTACACAGTAAGGAGATTGGAAAATAACGAAAAAGTGGTTTATTTCGTACGTTGATTCCTAAACAATTTCTTGAACGCGCAAAAGAAGTGTTATTTTGGGTTGTGCTGTGTGCGACTGTGCGTCTCGTGCATTCAGTTTCCCTAGTGTGGTGTATGATGATGGATCATCGCAATCCTGGGCCGTGGCAGTCAGTGTGGGCAGAGGTGACGAAAGCCGGGCGCCGTTCGTTCGACAATATTATCATATTATTACAATCTTATTTATGGTGATTTGATTGAAGGCCCCGTCTCGAAATTGAATATTAAAATAATTCTGGTGTGGATTATAATTTATAATTCACCGTAGTCGTCTTTATTTACTGCCTTTGAGATGGCAGGTGTGGCCGGTGTGGTGTTGCGAGCACGGGGCTTGGTGTGACTTGTGACCTGATGGCCGTTAGCAGACGCGGGACCAATAAAGTGCAACTTGCAAGGCTGACGTCGTCCACCTTCGGGGGGTGAATGACGGTCACGGAGGACATAGGTCATTCATTGTGACCTTCATGATGACCTTTGACTTGCTTTATGGGGGTCTGAATGACGGCCCTTCTTCCTAAGGCTATGTACTTTGTGAGCCCTACATACATGTGTATTATATGTCATGACTATAGAGACATGAAAATTTAGCGTTTTAGGTTATTGATGCTAAATCAGTGAGTATAAATTCTTAAAAACGCTACAAAATGCTAAATTTACTGAAAATAAGGTTTACCTATAGCAATTGAGAATTGGGTTTAGTATGTGTCAAGTATGTTCCTATAAAGCATAATTTAAATTCATTCCCCATTAAAAATACAAGAAACTCCCCACATTTGGGGTTTTGGTGGAAAGAAGAAAATTAATGCTACGAAATGCTAAATTTGGAAAAATTAATGCTAAATATTCAGAATATAAATGCTATTTTTTCATAGCTCTAGTCATGACTCATGACTACCGCTTTCTGATGTCACAGTTTGCAAGAGGGAGATAATTTGCTAAGGAAGGAGTGTCCGATCCCAGGACTGTTTTAGGAGGACTCCATCCACAATTACTTCGGGAAATAACTTTCAGTCTGGATTGCCGGTGGCGGGATTCGAATCCGTGCGTCACGCGTGACCTACCTGACCTCTGTCGGTCACCAACGTTTCTAACCAGCAACTCGTGTCACGTTCTGTACCTATTTCCGCGGCGGGTGGGTGTACCGTGTACCTCGGGTCAAATCACCCTAGCTCGCATCACAATGGGCTCGCAACTACTGTGTCAAGGATCAACTGGCACTAATCTCGCTTATAAAGCCACCCAGAGTCGCGGCAATCAGGCTAATTAGCGCCACGGTTCAGCAGCTGCCTCATTAATATCGGTTTAAACCTGCCGCATGCATAGCCTGCATGGGAGCTGGGTTTAATTGTGTGTGGCGGTACTTCAATAAGCAACCCCTATGCTCAGGCACGTTCCGTCGTCTTTGTCAAGTCACGAGAACCTTGCATGCAGCTGTACCTCGACGAAATCTCAAGTACTTTTTTTAAACCGCGATCTTGTACTAATTTTTCTACCATTTACGTTCCGTGGTAACTGGTAATTACGATAATTCGTATAGATTTGTGTGGCGTCATTGGGCGAGCCATTTGTTCGGCAACACAGCGTGGATTTCATCAAAGCTCAAAGTACAAACCTCTTCTCGTCACAACACATGGCACGGACTGGTCTAGACGAGACAGCACAGATTGCAACAGCTGTCTGAACCCGAGACCAAGACGGTACCACTTTGTGTGAAGGGAGGGTGAAGACTGACAAGAGAGTGCATGGTTCAGGGACACTGAAGAAAGATGGTTCATGTGAAATCATTTTAGGTATTTCCAATGTGCTCTTCTTTCTCAGTGCATATTTTATTTTGGGCCGAGAGTTTAGGTTAGGGTTGAAATTGGGAAATGCATTGTTTGTCGCCTGTTTTTTAGGAGGCTGGGATTGAAGAAAATACTTTCAGGCGATTGCTCGCAGAATAAATACTTTCGAGTATCTTGTACTGTGAGATTCGAGCCCATGTCCATTCGCTTCATAGCTGTGCCCCAGTTTCGAATGCAGCAACAGACGTACGTGATTGAAGGCGTTGCCAGTGTGAGAGATACCCTCTTGTCAGTCAGCAGCCCGTGAGGTCTAGACTGAGGGTCGAGCTGCGAGGGCTGCGGTCGGTCGGTCTGAACAGCTGTTGCGGGTCCAGGAAGCGAGCTAGGGGAGGGGGCTGATTCTCGGAACAGGGTTGGAAGTCGACCTCGGTTCTTGGAACTCGGGGCGCATTCCTTGAGGGGTGCGCTCGAGGGTGCGCCGTTCACATCCGCACGGGAACAACCGACGCCTCTGACATATAGCGACAGCATGTGTGCCAACCCCAACCTTGAGTTTGACGATAGTCGATAATACCAGATTATTCTGACCAATTCGGCAAGTCTTTTAGAAGTATCATGATCATCAATACGAATCTTTTCATGTGGAATGTATGTAATGTATAACAAAGGTGCCAAATTATTATTTAAAAAATTCGATCACAAAAGAGTTTTCTTTTCTTGATCATTATATTTTTTTTATTTATCGCTTCCTCTGCCAATGACGACAAAATTTAAGCAATGATTAGGGACATACAGTTATTAGTGCACACCTCTTCAATCTTTTTTAAAAGATTTATGTTTTATATTACACAAATTTTATGTTTTCCTTGAAAACAGTGTTGTGTTCTTTTGTTCTGAATCGCGTATCGAGAGCCTGGTATTATTTAGAATGCAGTGCAGTGCGTTGATAAGGGTGCTCCCCCCAGACCGCGAGGGAGGGAGAGGGTGTATCGTATCACAACTGCACAGTGTTCTAGAAAGAGCCGCGAGACTCGGGACCTGTTGCGCTGAACCGGGCTAACGAAACACAACTGGATCATCGATTGCCAAGCATTTCCGTCTCGTTTTTATATTCCCCGTAAGTTCATGTACTGTTTGAGTCTCCTTCCCTGGTTCGAAACCACCTTGGGTTGGTCAGATTCGCGCGTAACTCGTCGCAATGCCCCCGCTTTCAAGTACATATCCGTTGTTAGTTGAATCTTGAATTTGAGTGGCTCCTATCCCTCCTTTTTAGTCCTATGGTGGTTTCAGTATACGATTTATTGTGCTCATTAGGGAAATGAATAGTTCACTTGTTCACCTTTTTTTAAAATTAAAAAAATTGAGGAAGAAGACAGTGTAGAAGAAGAAAGTGAAGTTGATGATGCAGAGGAAGAAAAAGATATTGTGGTAGAAGCGTCAGGCATGGCGTAAGCCCGGGGAGCCAAGAATGTGGTGGGAACCTCCCACCCCCTACCCGACTTAGTTTGAAATAGGGCTCAATATTAATTAATTATGAAAGAGCTTTTGATTTTAATAGTCACTGAAGCCTTTTAAAGCCCTCTTTTTCTTTTTAAATCGACAAAACAATATATTTTGCACGGAGAAATTATATCATTTTCAAAGAAGTTACTCAATTGATTTCTAAATTCTAATTGAAAACCTGTCAGCTAGAACGGTGATTGTCAGGGTATCGGACCTCGTTTTAGTGCGACTCGCACTCAAGACAGAGCAGGTGTGACGTCACTGAAACATGTATAAAGAATAAACCTTCGTAGACGAAAAACTAGACGTCTCAAGGAGTTGGCGTTTTTACCTCTCTACACTTTTTACGCATACTCGTCTACTGGACCCACATGTAAGACATAACTTCAGAGGGCCTTTAAAGGTCACACTTGGCAAAAAAAAAGTGGCTACCAGACTATCACAACCACCACACTTGAAGTAGAGTTGAGCCGCACGTAAAAACACGGACTAAACAAGTTGAAAAGTTTTTCCAATGTAGGTGATAATTTGGTTGGCGAATTATTTAAAATTGAATTCAAAATATGTGAATGCTAAATATGTCTTACATGTCGTCTTCAGCAATACTGCTCACACGGGTGTGTGCTACACAAGACCCACGAGTGAAGACGACCGACTGACTTCAGCATGCTAAGAGGACTAGGGAGGGCTCCTTGAAAAGTTCATTCGATTCAGACATTTCCACTCAGATTCCCTCAATTCCCGCAGTAATCCCCCCCGTCTCACTCGGGATTCTACTCCCCAAACCAAACCAGCGCCGCGAACCTCCAAATACTCATATAAAAGGTTGTTCCGGAACGCGACGCGTCTATACCCAGAATTTCGGGCATTCGGGATTTTGTCACGTTTTGGCCTCAGACCAAACTTCGTTTTCATCGTATTTGTCACCTTTCACTCACGCACGAGTCTGAAGCTTTTCGTAGAATCTCGGAGGGTCACCCCCCCCCCCTCTCCCTCACACCACATCCATAGCCACCAACTAAACCCTATTCGCAATGGATTCGAAGAACCAAATATACATCTCCTCTCGGCCACGGTAAAGTGGGTCTGAACTCTGAATAAGTTGTTTGATGATGAGTTTACACTGTGCACGAATAGATTTCACTTTCAGGTTTTTGGAGTAATTTACACATTTTTATAACAAATAATAATAATTGGCTTCAAAGCTCTATATTTTCTCTTTCCCACACATTTACTTTCAAACGATGTGTGATGTCAGTTTCTAGAAAAAAAACATAGTTTTTTAAGTGAATAATCACTTTCCAGATAATGCAATGAAATGTATTTTACCAAAAGCCTGCTTTCATGTATTATTGGTTCACAACAATGGCAAAATGTAACTTGGCTCTAAAATCTAAATGCAAATGTATCTACTGATTTCGTCCGTTTCTCCACTCTGTATCCGTACGATGAAGCGCAGTGCAAGGCAGTGGACCGCGGACCTGAAGAATGTTTAGCGAGGAAAGTCGCCGGACTTGTTTCAGCGTTGCGGTCAGATCTCAAGGCTGACTCGAGTCTGACTCGACCGGCTCAAGATTTATTACTTGCCGTCTGGCCGGCCGGCCCAGCTCCATCGCAGATGGTGATGGACAGTGAGCAACTTAGCTCTGCTCGGGGACACGACTCGAAATAGAAAATGAACGCGTTCTTTTGTGGACTTTTCGATCAAGTAACAATTTATTCAGTGAATTAAGTTGCAAAGTTCTTTTTGGGTACGAACTTACACGTTTTAGGAAGTTCATTTATTTAAAATTTGTTTTTGGGAATCGCGTGTTACCGCATACACCGGCGCATCGCAAATTCGAACCTTGCGCCCTTGATTACTGCTTTCTTCGTTCGACAAGATGATGCGGTCAAGCATATGGTCTAAGATCGTACCTCGTATAGTATCCGCCTCTCAATCTCAACCCTATCAAAATAATCCTAGTACAAGATCCTGTTTTTCCCTAACAAATTAAAGAATTTTGTTCGTATTATATTAACGACGAACTTAAATATTTTGAATACATTGTTGACAAAAATTGATCTTTTTAAAAAATCGAGCTCTGAATCTGCTTCCAAAAGAGCTCCTATAAACTTTGTTTTTCAATACTTCGAAGTTGACAACGGAAACGCTGTATTTTATGATTTTGTCATCCCTTTTTACATTTTCATAACACAGTTTGTTTTGCGATATTTTTATTCTTTGTACTTCCTCCACCTACTTTGAATATTGTTAGTGTTCATCAAGCAACAATCAACAAACAGCAAACGGTCGCCACTTAGGACCTATTCATTCACTCTGTCACTCGTCATCTGAGGTGGTTGAAATCTCTGTTTGGACACCCTCATTCTCTCTGCTAGTAAGTGCCCGCAAATGGCCACTGCCTCGGGTCTGTTTTCGTCGTACTAATCCCTTGTAATCTCTAGTCCTATGAAGCAACGCTAATCAAAAGCCAGTTGATTCGCAATGCCTATTATTTGCTTTCCAAATTGCGTTGCGAGGCCAGTTATTTCCTACTTCGAATGTCCTAATGTTGCTTCCAGCCCCGCGGCGATCCCAGTGACAAACTTATACTACAAGAACAAGAAATAGCTCGCCTCTAATTATTATTATTATTATTGTACGACAGATGAATTGAATTGAGTTGGGACTTGAGAAGATCAAACAAAGTGATGATTTGCTTTGCTATTTGAAGACAGTAGATAGACAACCCGGTGTGTATAGTGTTTTTTTTGTTTTTTTTTACTTGAAAATCGTTTTGAGGAGTCGAACCCAACAATGTGCGTTTGGGACTCGAACCCAGACTCCCAGGCCTGTCTCTCCCCTTGACCGGGTTCAAACACCGGCCGGGTGTGTCTCTCTGCCGTAGCTGGCGGGGTGTGACGGGGCTAGAACCCAGGGCCTAGAGTGACGGGACTCGAACCCAGACTCCCAGGCCTGTCTCTCCCCGTGACCGGGTTCAAACCCCGGCCGGGTGTGTCTCTGCCCTAGCTGGCGGGGTCTCATTTGGGGGGGGGGGGGAGGTATCGACCGCTGCTAGTCCGCGATACGGGCGTGGCATAGCACAGGTATCGTACGTACGTAGCGCGCACACACGCACACACATTAGCCCTTGGCTCGGAGTACAAACTATAACTCACACAGCCACTCAATCCGTATGTGAGTCTTATATAATATAGAAATCTATAGGCTGCTAACTAAACATATTCAAGTTCAAGTTGTATGGTCAATGGTGATCATAGGAATTTGCACCGAATTCAGACGCAATATAGTAACTGTTCAACGGGTGCATATTTTATTATTTATTGCAATTCTATTACTCTATTAGGGAGGACAATATAAAATCAAATATGACATTCACTTTTCTGCCCGCCAGTCACGTCTCGGCGATAAAAACCATACATGACCTACGAAAGCACGCACTTTTTGGGGGTGCAGGGCGTTTTTGAGTACTCGGCACCTCTATTAAGAAGTTTCAATGATTGATAATAATTTAACTGTGTTGTGTGATGTTCTTTGACAATATGCTGATCAAAAGTTTCGCTTAAATGTATAATTAACATATGCGCGGTTCTTAGGTGACATCTCTTTCCAAAATAATGTATGGAAATGAAATGTGAGTGGATTGTGGAATATTTTACCCCCGCTGATGTAGGAGTTGGCTTGGTATGTTTAATAAGTCTTGGCAACCACTTAAATAATTCATGTTTACATTCAAAACAGTTTCACATTCATTAGTACGCCTATATTTATAATCATCGACAGTAAGTTGTAGATTCTGATTTGACATGTAGATCTTCAACCATGGTAAATTAAATGTATGCTTGTGACGTGAGACAATGCCGAGATGATAGAGTGAGGCAGCTCGACTCACACGCATAAGCAGGTCACACGGAGGGTCAGGTCGTCTCAGGGCGTCAGACAGGAGCTAGTCGTCACCTATGTCATTGTCAGGCCGGGCATCACTCATTGTCAAGTGAGAGTCGACTCGAGCTGCGCATTGCATATATATCACTCATGAGTAGCGTAGTGCTAGTTACCAAGAAGTACGCCCTCGGAAAGAATGTTTGTGAGTTTGACAATGGGAGGTACACGTAATGAAATAATGTGTTATTGGGTGAAAGCAGGAACCAAGGACCTTGGCAGATAAAGTCAGGTGCTGACATTGATTGTGTGTTGATCAGTGGTGAGATAGGAATATCTGGAGTGAGAGTTGCAAGTTGCAACTATATAGGTATACCTCTATTGTGAGTTGTGACTACCTCTAACGCGACTACCCCTAATGTGATTAGAGTGTGATTACCTCTAACGCTACTACCTCTAATGAACTACCCCTAATGTGATGTGCCTATACTATATAGCCACATAGTGCCTATACCCCTAACGCAACTACCCCTGGCCCAGTGTGATCCCTACCCTAATGCGATAAGAAGATGAAGACAACCTTATTGAATCGCGATTATTATTGATTGTGACCAGTTCTACTCTTCAGAGGAAGACTACTTGCCGGTACCAAGCTCATGCATGGCGTCTTGTTTTGTGGGTGTGTGTAGGCCTACGTCCTGAACCTGTGTACCCCCCTCTAACACGTACACATCGGTGACCCAAGCAAAACACACGGCTTTCGATTCTGATTCTGATTACGCCTGAACTGAGCCTGACCATTCGCAGTTAATAATAAATCATCTGAATTTCAAAGCAAATCCTCAAGATAACCTCTACACAAACGAATGCACATAATTTACTCCGGTTTTATTACCGCCCTGATTTATCGCGACCGTGGCGTAGTATTAACTTCGGCCACGAATCATTCCTTCTTCCGGCGCTAGCATCGCCATCTTGCCGCGCGATCATTCCACTTCCGGTACGCCGCCATCTTGTGAAGATTGTTGTAATAAATCAGAGACGCGAGCGTTTTGGTTTTGCACCTTTTCAATAAGTTCAAAGCGAGAAATGGAAATGATGGGGTTCGCGTCTGTGCCCCGGGCTAGGAATGCGAGTGTCGGCGTGGCCACGCCCCCTTCATAGCGCGTACGTCACGGACGGCACGCACGCACGTGCGTGAGCAACCTTGACCGGCCGCAGGTGATAGCCCAGTCTGACTGGCTGGCTCTCACGGTTTATTGGCTCTTATCGTCACCGCTCACCGGGGCCGTGATTGTGACGTCATTGCACCGCGAGGCGATAGGTTCAAACTATTCGAACGAAATTTGAATCTTGAAATATGCGGGAAGTAGTAAAAAAAAAAAAAAAACAGGCTGATAATGGATAATTCACCAAAAGTTTTATATTTATGAGGAAAAATACCCTTTGCTTGTATCATTTTAGATGATGCTGATCTGATTGAATGATTATCGATTTCGAAAGGAGAGCGAATCCATCTTTAGTTGGTACCGCCGGCGTTTTAGCTGTGTGCGTCGGACTCGGGATGATTGTGTTGTAGGCTGCTATCTCTAACTCTTCGGGCTGCGTACTTCGGGGCAGCGCTGCCCCATGCTGCCTACTAGTCGCCGCCGTGTGTCGTATGTCTCGCCACAGGCTACCTTGCAATAACTATAACTCTAACTTATGTTCGGAAAGATATATAGTCGCACCTCAGCCGATACTAAAGCCTAAAAGTTCGCGGTTGGCTGACATTCATAGCCAGATAATAGCTATAAAGGTAGCTGCTTAAAAGTTAACTAATAAATTACCTACATGGTATCGTAGCGTTCGTGTGCTCTTACCATCTAATAAGTCATCTTTATGGGCCAGAAGAGAGATGTTACAAGACCCACGCACACCGAGAGCATGCGTACACGACGGAGGTTTCTTAATTTTCAACAATAAAATTCAACTTCTCAACGCGTCTTGTGAGAAAAGACAACTTGAAATGAGCCAGGATCGCCAATGATGATGTTGCCAGGAAATTCTCCAGGTGCATGTTCAGATGAATAGTGGACTCGTCACTCATGTTCAGATATATTATGGACTCATGTTTACTATTGAGATGTATGTATTGTGGACTCATGTTCAGTCAGGTGTATTGTGGACTCATGTTTAGATGTATTATGGACTTATGTTCAGAATTCAGATGATGGTCTCGTGTTCAGATGTATTGTGGACTCATGTTCAGATGATGGACTCTTGTTCACAGTGGCGGATCTAGGACATAATCATGGGGGGGGGAGCGATTAGCGTGTGCATGTACAGTCGTAGGAAAGGGACTAAGCGCGGACACACGGGGGTATGGGGGGCGGAGCCCCCCATTAATTGCGCCGCAGGTGAAAATTTTGAAAATCAGGTTTTTAGAGTGCATTTGGTGCGTTTTAGAAAAAAGTGGTGGGCGGAATGCAATACGGAAACATGTAGTTTGTGTGCACCAATTTTGTTTTGTCGTCATATCGAGCTTACAATTTACAGCATTGGCCTAGATTGCAACATTGTTATAAACGTTTGATCTTATTTTCAATTCATCATTTTATTTATTTATTAAACGTCTATCCTATTTAGTTAAAAAACGATTCACATAGGAGGACAACTTAATAAATCGAAGTACACTGATGCAGACACATTTCAGAGGCAAACTGATTATTTCTGACAACATAAAGGAAAGTTGATTTTTATTGGGAGTTTTAAATAAATAGCGCCGCAGCGAAAATTTTGAAAATCAGGTTTTTAGAGTGCATTTGGTGCGTGCACAATAAAATAATAAAATTTTATTTTTATTTTTAAAGAATCATGGGGGGGCGATCGCCCCCCCCCCCCTGTATCCGCCACTGCTTGTTCAGATGTATTTTTTTTTATAATAATCACAAAAATTAAATCAAACGTTTAACTAAAAAATAGCAAACTGCACTCTACCGCGATGACATGGAAAACACAATTTTTCACAATTGCGAAGATTAATCCGTCAGTTAAAATTTTTTTTTGCCTTTTGAGTGTTCCCAACCTCAAAATGTTTGGCACAAAATCTAGAAATGAATTAAATTTTCCGTTCATCATTTTTGATACAAGAACTTTGTATTTGAAACTGGAATGAGTAAATCCAGAAGCTTGGGAGGAATTTATGGCCTATATTTGCGGCAGCAGATGACTTGGAACGAGATGCGGTGCAGAGATTTAGTGTGGGTGGGCGGGACCAGGCTGGCAGGCTCGTAGTGACGTCAGTCACTAGGGGGGTAGGCGCCCTGGAATATACTGGATGGCAGCGCGTACACGCTTGGAAACACGAGCTTAAAAACTACTATCGAGTGTCGATTTCCGAGAACTTACTATACTTGAGTCATAGTCGAGCTCTATGTCATAATACGAAACTAAAAAAAACTACGATGAATAACAGTTAAATAGGAATAATCAGATTAATGTGCCCATAAAATTTCTAAAATTACCTCCAATTTTCGATTGTAGTGAACAGTTTAGAAAATAATATTTCGTCATTAAAAAATGAAGAATATTTCTTGAAATGTGGTGGTTAACTCAAATTTGAAACATTTCCCCCCCCCCCCCCCCCTGGGGCTAACATCAACTGCATGATTCAACTTGCCCTGATGTTGGTCGCCGGAGGCAACTAAATCCGTTTAATATTGCATGGAATAAATAAATCATTGGTATGCATTGGCTGCTGAAATGCACGTAAAATACCTTGATACTCTCAAATAGTGGGATTGGAAAGGGTGCTTTATTTTCTGGTTGGTACTATTGATTTATGAAAGTTTCCGTTTTTCCGCTGCCAACTTTTTTTATGGCTTCGCTAAGTGTTCTTGTCATTTCGCAGCTATACTTCGCATAAAAACATTTGATTTTCAAAAGTCATTTGTCATTTCGCAGCTATATACTTCTTCGCCTAAAAACGTTTTATTTTCATAAGTTTTCTGTTTTAGTATAATTGCGTCGTGCCAAGTAGATTGAAAATTGGTGTTTGCTTTCAGTTGAGTTTTGTTTTGTTTTGTTTTTTGTTTGGTTGGTATCCAGTGCGCGTGCGGGGTAGTATGGTTTATTATTTCGGCAGGTTGGCCCCATCCCGTATTATGTCTAGATTGATATAGTATGTAGTATTGGAATATTATTAGGTTCATCCGTCTCGAAGATCTGGTGATGAGACTAAATTTACCACGATGACAAATTTTTTAGGAGGTTACCGGTATAGAAAAATAAAACCATTATCCAACATAGGTCGTACGAATTACGAAATGCACGTTTTTTTCCCGGTATCTCGTGGACTAAAATAATAAAAGACAAACTCGACTACACACATCACTTGCGTTATTATCCAAACTAAAATTAAATTACACATTTCTTCTTCTTCCAAACACGATTTTTCACCCAGCCTTCATTTTGGAATTTTCAATTTCATTCGGTTTCTAAGAAACGATCGACTCTTCCCCCCCCCCCCCCCCCCCTAGACCTTTACCACCCTCTATCGAGCGAAGATGAGATATAAGTTTCATTTGGAAGATAAGTTATCTGCCGTAGATTCCTTGGAGAAAGTATTGGGTAATAAATACTCGACACTAGAGTGTGGGCCAGGCCTGCTACGCACTTTACCCGGCATGAGCAGATAGTTTGTACCGTACATCAAGAAATGTTAATATCCTCTGCAGTAGAGCGCTCACCTCAAGTTGTGTATACAAAATATACAGAGCCAAGTATTTGGGGTAGGGATGGCACTTTGACCGGTCAAATAAAAAGTGGTCAATTGACCAAAAGTCGGTCAAATATAAAAAAGGTACATTTTGCTCTATTGTGGCAGGATACTTACGAAAAAATGTTTTTGCAACAAAGTTAGGCTAATCAATATACATGATGAACGTTCAATGGTGATAATTATTGATGAAAATGAGTGAATGAGTGTAAATGAGTGAATTTACTAGAACTTTGTGTGCTCACTGTCGAAAAGTATTAAGGGCAACAACAGTGACTTGTCCAATATCAAATTTGTATGCGAATGTAATAAAAGTTGATTTTCCCTTGAAGAATGAGTGAAGCCAAATAAATAAGTAGTACAAATATTACTTTGACCAATTATTTGACCGGTCAAATATTACTTGGTCAATTGACATTATTTGACCGGTCAATTGACCGGCTTGCCATCCCTAATTTGGGGTGAAAATAAATTTTCTTTTTTGTGCCCAAAAGCGGTGAATTGACGGTGAAAAGAATTCAACATTTAGTCGTAAGCCCCCTAGATATTTTTTTACATTTTGTGTGTGGGATCTTGTAAAGGATATGTAGATTGCAATAAAATGTAGTTATGAACATTTAGATGCAGGATGCAGGGGTTTGCGTTGGAGTGGAACTTATTTGCATCTTTGTTCTTCCTAAGAGCAGTGGGTTGGTGTTGGAAATTCGTTTTTACCATATTGACGGACCAATTAATTGAGAAGGTTACAAACCCCCTTAGAAGATTAACATTTACAAATAACAACCATATATTAAAATTGTGGAATAGATCTTGTTTTCAAGTATAATTCAGGGTGTTTCTTGCGATGGCTGCGCCATGTCGATACCAAAGATGTCATACCAACACCAGCTTGATCAGGATTCCATGTTTCTATCTGGTCGGCAACGCCCGGCTACGTTCGGCGCAGGTCGGCTCATTTATTCTGCATGGCATAATATTGAAATGCGGTCGCACCCCTCATTAATTATTCTACGTCATTGTCCAATAAATCTTTCTGACAGCTATTTTGTTGCCCGCTATTCCGCCTCGGGTTGATTGCTATAATATAAGTAACAATAATATATTGCTAGCAACCTTATTCAGAGTTCAAATAAGATATTAGAAAGGATTGGGCTATACATGTCACTTCAAAACGTAGGCCTATCAGCCCAAAGGCATGAATTTATGGTAAATATTAATAATAATAGGATGAAAACAAAATTTTTGAGTACCTACATATTTCTTCAATATTCATCACTATTGCTGTTGAATAAAATACTATGTATTGTCATCACAAATTGCATCTAAATGGTCATATTACTTTTGTATTGTAATGGAACCCGCAAGTCTTTAGCAATATCGAGTTTCTCAAATATCTGCCTTTGTCTACTACAGCGGATATGTTATGAAACGATTTTTTTTATGTGGCCCGTTGGCCTTAGTCTTTAAACGCAAAATTCCCACATTTGAACGCTTCCGTGCACAAAATTGTCCATTTTAAATTTCACCCCGATTAAAAGACAGGGTTGTGTGTGATGTTGATCATCGTCTTTGAACATTAATTATTGACTTATTGTTACCGGTAAAGTCAGGATCATCATGTGTATTTGATAATTATTTCAGTGGTACAGTTTATCGCCAATACGTGAGTGTTTTGAGTGCAAGCGCCCGCGACCCCAACGCTCCCTCGAAATTCCCGAAACAAAAGTCGAAACGATGAATTATTCTGCTACGGGCTTTGGAACACATTGTAAACATAAGAAAGTGAAGTACGGTACTAAGCCCCACTTTGATAACATGAATTATGTACGTGAACAGAGTAAGCCCGCCATTAAGTTTTCACGGCGAGTAGCGAGCGAACAAAGACCCACCCCACCCCCTCTTCGCGCCCATCGCGCTAAATACCATTCTTTCGCCCACTCTAGGCAGAGCAAGAGCTTATTGTATCGAAAGCTCTTTTCTCGCAATTCCAAACAATGGCCATCATGCTAAACTGCTACGCCATGTTGGAAATATAGGCCTACTTCGAGGTTTCCAACTTATGTGCTTCTATTCTAAAAGAGTGCTGCAAGTGTTAAAATGGGGGTTGAAAATGAAAATGATCCACATTCAGTTGATATTTGTGGCAATGGTGAATGGTGATGCACAGTTCCAGCGACGTAGTTTATGGCCTATGGGGGTGGTACATCGGTAGAACTAGAAGCCAAAAAATAGAGCCGAAATTTAAAATCAAGAATTTTAATATTGAATGTTTGAACTTTTATCGAAATACCGATACAAATATATAATTTCCAAACCGTTGTCCTCAGAATTCTCTGATTTGAAATGCGGAATGAAGCATGTACACATGAACGTGTAAGTGCATGCATGGTACTTGTAACTAGACTAGGGCATAAGAGCAACGAAGGAACGAGAGTGAGAGTGCTCGGATGGGGGTGGGTCAGTCGCGAGTGCGGCACGAACGAACGAACGAGGCGCGCGATGACGTCACCACGGCCGGGGTCGATAAGGCGGCCCGAGCAGAGAGTGAAAGCGGCGTCTAGACGGAGAGAGTACGACCCCCCTCACCCCCCTCACGCGCCAGTCTGCCCCCTGTCTGAAGGAGGAGGAGGGGAGGGGGATCGTGTTACGATGTTAATCGTATGGCGATATTATAGCACAATGCGCTGCCCCCTCCACTCCCTTATCTCTTCCTTCACTCAACGCCACGATGCCTACACTGAAAAATGGTTCTAAATGTGTAACTATCAGTTGTGGTTCTATTCTTAAAAGTGGGGAGTTGGTACACTCTACATACGAATTTATTTATTTTTTAATTGATTAATTAATAATATTTAGAGTTAATAAAACAAAATAAAAATAATATTTTAAAATTTAATTATGTCGGTCCCATGAGACTTGGCGCAATTGAAATTTGGAACATCTATGATTTGGATCCCATGAAACCATCCCATTATATATAATATATAGAGCGCATTGTAAAAATGGCGTCGGTTTTATCCTCAAAACAAAATGTCTTATTGTGTGTTTTTGTTTGTTGCAGGTAAGGGTGCTGATTGTGACTGCCAAAGACTGGTGGGTGCAAGTTAAGATGAGGTAGGCTAATAAATAACTTCATCGTCTCGATGACCACGTTGTTTTAGGTGGTGACGACCTTGGCGATGGTGTCACCCCATTGTCTTAGGGGGGTGGGTGGGGGGTGGACTCGGCGTCGTCCGGGTCGCCTGCGTCATGCGCCCTCCGGTCCTCGGGTAGGGGGGGCGGCGGGGGGCAAGATATGGAGCGCTCTCGCTGTAGTACTATGCGCGTAAGGCCCCACCCCCGGCCGTGCAAGGCTCACGGGCGTGGTGGCCTAGCTGGTCTTGTGCCCGTTTGGCGCAATTACGGCGCAACTCTTTGCCTCATTTAGTAAAAGGGCGAGTTTGATACGGAAGTCAAATGTCACGCCGGGGGTTTTGTTGGTTTTCAATATTGTCGCGACTTGGACTTGTCAGACTTGGAGGGGGATTTCCATCAGTGTTTTCAGTATTAACCTCCAACAGAATGAAGGCATTTTGTCGAGTTTCATTTTCATAGGATATTATGCAATTTTTGTAATTATTTTTATAATTTTAGGCTTTCTTTTCATATGGCAAAAGGAATTGATGAGAAACACAAAGCTTTTTTTTTACAAATTTGTGGATCCATTATTATGTAGTCTTACACACACATAACAAAAACTTGTAGAAATACAGCCAAACCTTACACACTCAAAAGGAATGAGATCTAAAAAAAGGGCAAGCTCATCTACCCTTCCACATTTGCGCATTCTTAATTCATAAACGAACAGTGTCCAATCACAGCATCCTCGAAAAGCTCGGCAAAATAGAATTTGCGATTATTATTTAACGTAGTAGTTTATCCAAGTTCTTTTTTTGTAATTAATTTAAACGTAAACATGCAAATTCTATTTTGCCAAGCTTTTCGAGGATGCTGTTATGGGACACTGTACGTTTATGAATTAAGAATGCGCAAATGTGAAAGGGTAGATGAGCTTGGCCCTTTTTTTAGATCTCATTCCTTTTGAGTGTGTAAGGTTTGGCTGTATTTCTACAAGTTTTTGTTATGTGTGTGATCTTATTACTTTTTCAAGTTCCATTACAAAATTATTTGTTAAAATATAATATATTTTTATCAAAGTTGATTTAATTTTTATGGTATTAGCAATAACAATAGGATGTAAAATATCTAGGCCCGGATTCATGTACATCCTGGGTATAGGTGGTATAACCATGGTATAACGACGGTATAAGGACTGGTTAAGTCTAGGCAACTCACATCCTATTAAAACTTTCCCATGTAACACAAACGCACAACTAATGTAATTTTACACCTATTTCACTGCACCCACACGAGGGAAGCGATATATCTAGACGGACTTGACCCACAGCCATGTAAATCATCAGATAATCAGAAGAATATTGAAAATTTTCACCATGTTTTGTTTTACATTTTTATTAAAAGTGACAGGAGATTTCGTGAGTTTATTAAAAGTAAGAAAAAGCTTATTATTGCCGTAAATTTTGGAATAGCCTAGGACTATCATACCATTGTTTATCTGCATTAGGCTTGTAGTAATCAAAACTAGTTATTTGTGCGGGAAGTGTCAAAACAAGGTTGTGCTGGCCTTGGGTTGGCTAAGAAAGGCCTAGGGCTTGTCAAACATGTAGTGTAAGTATTTATTTATCTAGTCCTATAGCCTAATGGAACTTTAGACCTACACTGTTGTATTATAAATAATTTTCTACATCTGGGCCTAGGCCAGGGACGGTTTATGATTTGTTTTATGAGAGTATAATGACACCTTTTTCTCGTTCCACACAAAGAAGAAAAATTTTAAATGTCCGCCCATTTGTTTACGTATCGCACTTTCCCGCCTAACTCTGCTTATACCGTCAACAAGTGTCAAGTAGCTATGGTCACTTGTTGATTGTATGCCAAGTGTTTAAGGCTTATTTTAAAACCTTTATTTGGAAGCCTTCCAACAAACTTTTTCAACTTTTTTTTCAAAAGAGACTATAATACTATAACCTTAATGTCCATGTAAATATGAACATTGTAGTCCCACCCGTCTGGTCAGAATCGCGGGCCGACGTATTAGATGTAAGTAGCAGTAGTAGCAGTAGTAGTAGCAGTAGCTAACATCCTTAAAGTGATTTGAGCATGTTTCAAGCCATTTTTTCACCAAGAAGGAATGGTCGTACCCCAATAAAATTTGGCATGTGTTGTCAGGTACCTAAATCCCCTCGATTGTGATAGTTTTCAAGTTCACATCACGTTACATGACGGCTGGGTAACACCTCGAAATCACCCCAACTCTGCTTGGTGTATAAGGTGCTTGAGTGTGTAGCGCACCGCGCTTGGCTGCGGCGCCCTAACGGGCACCTAGATTTCGAAAACAAAAATAAAAAAGTTTTATATAATATAGCCTGTTCAATAAACTTATCCGTCGTCCAATCAAAACGCATTGCCCTAATTGTGATAAAATTGATTGCTAAATAAGTTGGAAGATTGTCCACGTCGTTCCAAAGTAATTACAACCAACCATTACTCGAAGCTGTTGCGTGGCCGGGCCGCACCGCAGAAGACAACAGCTGCGCGCGGTGCTCAGTGCGCCCATGTTTTCATTACTCCAATGCTGGGTGGATGAGAAATCAGGCATTCCGTCACGGGCCTTGTAATCGTATAATAACTGCGCCTCAGGCTCAGGGGGCCGGCGAATATGATTGCGCGGCCTAGCCCTAATAAGTATGTTCTTCCTTACCGTACCGGAGAATATCCTTGTACCATGGCCCCAGACCCATCCATCAGGCATTGAAATGATGAGTCCGAGCCCTCGCTGTCGTATATGTTATGTGCGTGGCATCATTCTGGCTGGGTGTGAGACTGAGTAGCGCGCGTGCGGCAACATTCTGGCTGGGTGTGTGGCTAAGTCTCTGACTGAGTGCGCGCATGCGTGCTGCCACGGTGCGTGCGTGGGAAGCAGTGGATGTGCGTGCATGTGTTGGCTGAGTGGTGTGTGACTGAGTAGTGTGTGTCTGGCTAAGTCTCTGACTAAGTTTGCGCATGCGTGCTGCCACGGTGCGTGCGTGGGAAGCAGTGGACGTGCGTGCAGCGTGCACGATGTTAATGTCGAGGTATTTTACACATTGGACTATAAAAATGTTTTATTGGTTCAACTCACGCAGTGTCGGGAAGGGCGCGATGGAGACGGGCCCCGAACCCGTGGCTCGCGTGACGCGGGTTCGAACCCCGGCCGGGCTAATAATAGCCCCGCCGGAGGGTCACGAGAGTGAGTTGTTTGTGTGTCGTGTCTACTCAGCTCGGGATCTAGACTGGTTCGTGTCACGAGACCGAGCCGATGTGTTGCCGCGCATATTATTTTCACTTTCATTCGCTTATCAGCCAGAGTTTCAACTTTTTTACATAGCTCTGTCACGTAGGTAGGCACTGCCGCATTGGCCAGCCCGGGGAAAATAAAAGTACATACAGAAATAAATTTATGCGTTTACGCTTCATGGGTCTGTGTTTTGTGGGGTTAACCTATATGTTCCTCAAAGTGAGATACGCATTCACGCAGACTTCTTTTTAGGGTTCGCATTTAGGGCCTACCATTAATTAATAATTACCCACGCGCAGTTTCATTAATTTGACATTAATGTTTTATTCCGATTGATCAGTGGGGATGGATGAAATACAAAGACAAAAACAAGATTCAATTCATTTTCCTTATTCGACCCACATTCTAGTGGTCCACCCGAGAAGAATGTCAGTATCTGGAATCTGTGTGGCAGGGATGGGACGCGAGAGCCATGCACTCCCGGGACGAGCTGGGTTCGAACCCCCGCCCCGCCCCCACGGTGTCTTGGTTACCCTGGGACGCGAAGCTCGGTTCCCCTCTGTGCCTTGCACACGTGCAGACAGGTAGGTGTACTGTACCTGGGCCACGTGGGCAATCAATACCCGTCGTTCCAGTAGTTTAGCCTGTCATCGCCGCGAGCGCTAGCGGCCAGGGGACTCCCTCCACATCTTACATTGCAAGGCGGTGTGTCTTTTCATCGCACTTCTGCATTTACAAACACATACCTTGTTGAACTTACCTACTAAGGTACCTAACTCTTTCTATACTTGAGTAGGTACTTAAGGTACTTAAGTACGTATGCCTACTTAAGTAGTTAGTGGAGAGACATGGTAATAATAGATAATATTTACCTACTTTGCAAGTCTGTGCTGCACAAGATAAGAGTTGACCTTGGAATCGAGTTTGCACGACATTTCCAAAGTCCAAAATCTTTAATATTGACAATTTTTAGGGTTTACTCGACTTCTCAAATATGAGTGCGGGAACCAACAAAAATTACATTTTCTCGTCTACATATAACAACCAACAGTGATAAAACATCCCCCCCCCGCCCCCCCCCCAACCCCTCTCGACACATCCCCAGATCTTCTAGCACTGTGCTGCTACAGAGACCAAAGTTTTGTTCTCTGACTGATTCAGTTTGGACTTTGGAGAATCTACATACATGATCAATATAATACCATTTTAAAACTCGGGAACAAAAGATTAAAAGCACAAGAAAGTTGCCAAGAAAAGCTTCATAACGCGCAGAATGTAATATGTGGATTAGCTCTGCGAACTACAAAATATAATATGCAATTTAATGACACTTGAACGACCGAAAGCGATTAGCAAACTCGAAATTATCGCTCGTCCGAGTAATTCGGAATAATCCGAGCGAGTGAGAGTGAGAGTGAAGGGGGTGGGGTGGGGTGGGGTGGAGGGAAGGGCGCCCCGTGAATGGGAAGCGAGTGACGCACTAGGCTCGCCAAAGAGACGACCAACCGCTCGATACCCAGCTCGACTCTACTCGACTCGACGACAAGGACATTGATTCTGTGAATAATACATATATAGGTCAACAACCCAGGGCTCACGGGGAGAGAAGTAGGCCGCCTACACTCTCCTCTGCTTGGCCTACACATGACAAGGTCTTGCACGTTCCCTACTCGATTGCCAGGCTCCCCTGTAGCATCAACCACCAGGAACACTCGGAGCCATGTTCATTGTGACCGACTATGGCGTCGATATAGAAAATAATGCAAATCGTATCACTCCGCTCCTTCCACTAAAATGAACATAAATTATACATAACATTTTGCAGAGCGGTTCTCTCGAACTTTGCATAATCGAATTGGATTGGAAACGTGCGTTTCCCTTGACCCCTACTTCTCCCCTCCCCCTCCCAGAACTTGCTCCACTGTCATGCTTTGATTGACAGACGGGTCCGTATTGATACTGAAATATCAACTCGAGTGTCGACATGTTTAATTTACATATAAAAGTCTAATTGCAAGCCTGATGGGCGTCTAGTCCCAGGTGTGTGCCATAAGGGAGGAGTGGAGAAGTCTGAGACGTTTTCTAGATTCTAGAAGTCTTGAGGTGTGTGCCAAGCAAGGGAGGTGTGGAGAAGTCTGAGACGTTTTCTAGATTCTAGAAGTCTTGAGGTGTGTGCCAAGCAAGGGAGGAGTGGAGAAGTCTGAGAGAAGTCTTAAGGTCTGGACTATAAAAGTGGTGAGGAGCAAGAAAAGTTAGGAGTGCAGAAGTCTGAGACGTTTTGAGGTGTGTGCCAAGCAAAGGAGGTGTGTAGAAGTCTGAGACGTTTTCTAGATTATAGAAGTCTTGAGGTGTGTGTCAACAAGGGAGGTGTGGAGAAGTCTGAGACGTTTTCTAGATTCTAGAAGTCTTGAGGTGTGTGCCAAGCAAGGGAGGTGTGGAGAAGTTTGAGGTAATTCTTGAGAAGTCTGTGGTGTGTGTCAAGAAGTCTGATAATTGTGTGTTAAGAAGTATGATGTGTGTGTCGAGAAGTATGGGTATGTTGTAAAAGTCTTGGGAGTGAAGGTGGGGGGGGGATGGACGGTTAATATGTCTTAAGGTTAGGCCTACTTTGTCGAGAAGCCCTAGTTAGGTGTCTAGAAGTCTGAAGTATGGGTATGTTGGAAAAGTCTTGGGGGGGAGGGGGGGGGGGGGACGGTTAATATGTCTTAAGGTTAGGCCTACTTTGTCGAGAAGCCCTAGTTAGGTGTCTAGAAGTCTGAGGTGTGTGTCAGAATGTCATGCTCTCCTCCTGACAACGACCACGTCCGAAACCTGCAGCAGGAGTAACCGAACAGACCGGGTTCGAGTCTGGGTGCAAGACAAGGCACAATATGTGATGGCGCTAAATTCTTAAGAGTCGACAAAGAAGTTTCCACTGGGAAAAGCTTCTTTATCGACTGTGGTTTTACCACACTGAGAAAATGTGCATCTGCAATTTATAAACGCCTTATCTTTTGAAATTGAATATACTTGTTGTAGGTAGAGGTGACGTTGGGTAGTCTCTCCCTAGCGGAAGGGTAAGTGGCTCCTCTTGGGAGAGAATTCTCGTGAAGAGTCTAATGTCGTGCATGAGTCTAGTACACACACGAGCGTGATGGTGGCGACAGGGGTCTAGTAGGACCTTTTTCGGGGGAAGGGGGGAAAAACTTGCCCCCCCCTAGCGGGCCGGGCTCGGGGCCGGGAGGGACGTACAGACTGACGGGGGCGTCGCGCGCCCCCCATTGACGCCGTCCCGCTTCCCCCTTGGGGGGGGGGGGGAGCGAGCCCGGGTCCCGGGCCCCGACCCCCACTCGCCCCCGGCTATTTCCCGCAATGCGAACGCACACCCCCGCGGGAAAAGCGTAAAACCATGCCCTTGAGATCGCGGGCGGGGGCAGACTCGCAAAGATCGCGGGTCGCTTTTCAGGCCATGGAAAATTTTACCCGATTTGGGGTTCGAGCCCAGAATTTTCGGGTTATTAAAGGGGCCGGTAAAACGTTTTTGGGGGGGGGGGGGGGGGGGGGGGGGGGGGGGGGGGGGGGGGGGAAATTTTTTCTTCAAAACTTTTTTTGACAAAATCGGGCGAATGAAATTTTTTTTTTGGTATTTGATGGGAAAAAAAAAACTTTGTCCAAAATTGGGTTTTTAGAAAATTTTTTAAAAAAAATCGTTTTAAAAAATTTTTATTTTTGTTGATATTTTAAAAATTTAAAAATTCACTTTTTTCAGTTTTGACCCGTTTTTTACAGGAAATACTTAATTATTCCCCCCCCCCCCTTGTTTTAAAGGGCCTTTTTTTTTTTGTTTGGAATGTCCTTGTTTGAAATTTCAAAGTCAACTGTGCCGGGGAAGGGGCCCCCTCGCCAAAAAAAAGGTTTTAATTACTATTTAATTTTCAACACATGCCCCACAGGGTTTAGGGGAAAAACCCACGCCCCGGGTCAAAAATACACTTTTTTTTTGGCGACACCTCGCTTTTTTTAAACCCCCCCCCCCCCCCCCCCCCCCCCCCCCCCCCCGAATGAGATTCCCTTGCCCCCTCAACCCAGGGGGGCCTACTTCAAATTGCCCGGTAGGGGAGCTCCGCATGTGTGATCATCGCCCTCCAAGCCCAAAACCCGGATGTTTTTTCCTCGTCTTTTTGTTTTGGAAACCCTTTTAAATTGTCGGGGAAAGGAGGGGGGGGGGGGGGGGGGGCCATTTTTCCTTTCCGTTCTTTCCCAAAAATAAAAAAAAATTTCCCGGGGATGCCCCAGAGAGCTTGAGAAGGTAAGCCCTTTTCAAGTTCCTTGCTTCGCTGTCGGGGTTAGTTAGCCAAGCTCTCTGATCTTCTTGATAGATGAGCGCGTTTCCAGCTTGGCACCGAGTAACGCTCGGAGGAGTGGAAAAGGTTAAAAAACCGTCGTTAAAAAACCGTAAAAAAAAAAAATTTTTTTTTTTATCCCCCATCCATGATTTTTTTAGGGGTTTTAATTTTTGATTCAAAATTTTAAAAAATTATCCCCCTTGAAAAACTTGAAAAAAAGACGCTCAAGAAAGTTTTTTTTGTAAGGCCCCAATTGATTTAAATGCAGGCCAAGAAATAAACTACTGGAAACTATAGTGTGGGGGCCGGGGGCGCTTTGTCGAGGGAGGGGCCCTGCACCCAGGAGAAGGGTTTTTCGACACGGAACTCCTCTCCAGAGTAAACCCCAAAATCCTTTAACAAAAAATCAAAAATTCCCCTTTCCCCAAAAGCGAGATAAGAGATAGTGAGGCTCGAGTTTCTGGGAGGATTGGCTTGGCTTCCCTACGGGAACAGATTTTGGGGCGGGAATGCAAAAGAAATCGATAACCCTTCTAGCTTCCCACAAAAGGTGGGAAAAAAACGCGCTTTTAAGCCGAGCACAAATACCTGCACTGCAGGGCCCTGCAGGGTAAAACCGTGGGAGCTACAGGCCCGGGGAGTGTACCTGGGCTGTCTACGGCCTGCAGTTTAGCCTGTGGCATCTAAGGCCCGGCGTGTACCCTGGGGCAGTCTACACCCGTGCAGTGTCCTGTGGCGTCAAGGCCGTGCAGTGTAGCCTGTGGCGTCACCCCCTTTGCAGTGTAGCCTGTGGCGTCTACAGGCCGTGCAGTGTAGCCTGTGGCAGTTATGGCCGTGCAGGAAAGCCGTGGCAGTCACAGGTTTTGGCAGTGTACCGTGGCATTTCTAAAGGCTTCAGTGTAGCCTGTGGCAGTCTCGGCCGGCAGTGTAGCCTTGGCATCTAAAGGCCGTGCGTGTAGCCTGTGGCGTCTACAGGCCGTGCAGTGTAGCCTGGGGCATCTACTGGCCGTGCAGTGTAGCCGGGGCAGCCCTACAGGCTGTGCATGTAGCCTGTGGCAGTCTACAGGCGTGCAGTGTACCCTGGGCAGGCTACAGGCCGGCAGTGGCACACTTGGCCAGCAGGGCAGCTACGGGCCCCGGCGTGTAGCCGTGGCAGTCTAAGGCCGGGCAGGTAGCCTGTGGCAGCTACGGCCCGGGGCAGTTAGCCGTGGCAGTCTACAGGCCCGGGCGTGTACCTTTGGGGGCGTCTACAGGCCGGCAGGTAGCCTGTGGCGTCTACGGGCCGTGCAGTTACCCTTTGTGGCAGTTACGGGCTGGCAGTGAAAGCACCTTGGCCAGCAGGCAGTCTACAGGCCGTGAGTGTACCTGTGGAATCTACAGGCTGTGCAGTGTAGCACCTTGGCACTACGGCGTGCAGTGTAGCACACTTGCAGTCTACAAAGGCCTGTGCAGTGTAGCACACTTGGCCAGCAGGCAGTCTACAAACCGTGCAGTGTAGAAACCTTGGCATCTAAAAGGCGTGCAGTTAGCACACTGGCAGTCTTCAGGACGTCTGTGAGGTCCCACTCGAAACCCAAGGGGCTGTAGTAAGATAAAATCGAAGCAGTTATACCGACGGGGCTGGAAGATAAGTTGTTATCGTGCGTACGACCACGTGCAGTCGCCATCTGGAAAAATGCTACAAGTGGCCATGATCCCAAAGGCAAAAAAGCAACGGCTGTGTTGTCAATTACTTGTGTTCTGTAAATAAAAAACAAAAGTTCTATAGTATTTATGTCTCGTTTAAGAGTGAAAACGTTGTGGAACTGCATTAATTCATTCGAATGTACTAGCTTTTCGCATTATGGTACTTGCAAGTTGCAACTTATTCAAGCTACTCACTTGTGAGTTTTATTTACTTCTGACACATATTGACCTTGTGGGGGGGGAAAGGCGGAGGCCAAACACAGAAGTCACGTCTTGATGATTACTCGGATTCAATAATCGCACGGAAAATATTATGCTTTTTCTTTTTAGAAATAAATAGATACACTACGCATGTTCTTAAGATTCCCAAATTCGTTGAGGTAGGAATTTCACACT